>DWME01000153.1:0-42499 GCA_018244795.1 Parelbella ahira ahira | reverse complement strand
AGTAAAATGACGATGTGTCTAGTCAAATGGAGCGAGGCCTTGGCATGGAAATGCTCTCGTTGGAAACATAAATCTTTTTATATCTGCCTTTAAGAATTGTCTCTAATGAATATCGTAGATCGAGCGGTTGGCAAGGCGACTGCTGAGTGAGAGGTGCTGGGTTCAATGCCCGTGTCGGTACTATTGGGTTATACTAACTTGAAATTTCTATTAATCCCTCGGAATCTAGATGTGTGCCTGCTAAATGGAAATAATTTCATCCCCTATTCCTTGGTGGAACGTATAATGTAATCGGTAAAACGTGACAGTGTACCACTCCTCTGCCTACGTCTTCGGGGATGTGCAGGTATGATGTTACGTTATGGTAACAATAATGTTCTTGTAATGTACCAATGTTGAGAGCATGAGTATAGCAATATGGAAAGTATAGGCCTCTACGATGTTACAATACGAATATCTTTGCACACGTCGCATGCAATCAACTGATCACACCCTACGCACTAACTATGGTATAATAACCAACTACGCAAACATGTGTAAATGTCTGAAAGGTTACATATTTCACACAGCAAAATATATACCTACGTGATGAAAATCTTATAAATAGAACCAACCCATGTTAGAGGATTTCAAATCGCTTCGATTGTTTTCTAAGTGTAGCAAAAGAAACCCATCAGTAAACGTGACCACCGAAATACGGAAACACATGTAAAACTTTGCCGCCAGCCACCAGACTATAAACTATAATTTTAAACGATTTTAGATGTTTAACGATGGTAGTACTTGTATTTATTACCAAACTAATTTTTTGCGATAGTAAAAACTCTACGAATAATTTTGGTTGAAATTGAATTGAATGGTTCTACCATTTTCTAAATTATGTCGCCTTTCGAGACATTCCGACTTTGTCCAACGACATGTGTTCAATTACAGATCTATTACGTTACTATGCTTGTCGTGCATATGCTAATATGCAAGTGGAAAACGTGGGAGGTATAAACGTGTTGAACTTTTGTCACTGCTTCTTGAGAACATAATGCGCTCAAACATATATATTTTATTTTACTTAAATACTCGTTTATCAGTGTATTTGCATTTTAGCTTTGTTTTTTTTCTGTACGACAAAGCGTACTTCTCTTATTTCTCAAGCGCTGAAACACAAACACGGAATGATTCATCCAGTCATGCGCAAGATAATACTGTACGGATTAAGTCAAATTATTCATGTTCACTTTTGGATTCAGCCCGAATCGGCAGAGCTCGACTTCTCTCGGCTCGGTTTGGTTCAATTTTTCTTGCAGTAATTTCTGAACAGTTACTGAATTCGATTTTGCAAATTATATTGCATAGCTTAGATCGATTGTTATGCAAATATGTTACTTTCTTTGAGGAAGTCTCAGCTTGTCTTACTCGTAATTTCCATTTACTGCTCTCAACGTCAGTCTCGCGACTAGAGGTTTCTTCTCATTGCTGTTACATAATGCAGTTTGATTCTCGAATCGCTGAAATGCAAAAACCAAGTTCGGTACCATTACCCACAGTGTAATAAGTTTTATAAGTTCCTTACAGAGACCTTTGATAATACCGAAAGTCTCTGTAAGATATGCCTATAAAACTATATTATTCTAATTCAATGAAGCATTTATGTCTTTTTTAACCTCTCATCATCTCTATTCCCTGTGTTTGGTCTCCTTGTGGTCGTCTATTGTAGTTCATAATTTAGATACAACTGTACGTAGAGGTACTTAAAGCAGCAGTTCTTGTGAACGTCGCCCAACTGTTCATTATTTATTTCCTTCCACGTCACTGCCATGATTATCAGTGAAAGCCCTGCGGAGCTCGTTGGCGATTTAGTAATAAATTCTCTTTAGGAAACGAAAGGATCGATAATCTCACGAGCGACGTTTAGTATCGCTAAATCAATATATATGCTCTTAAGGAAGAAAGGAAACTCTTGAGGATTGGATAATTTTAAGTTGCATTTAGAAATAAAGTATTACATAACTAAGAAACAATAATTTTATATCCTAATATTCACAAGACAACAAAAGAGACGTATTGCATCGTATGTTATATCTATGACATTGGCCACTTTTTTTTCGATCTCAGACAATCGAAAATATTTCTATGGATTTTCATAAGCAGAACGGTGTTCCCTTGATAATTCTACTGGCTATATCTAGGACAAAAGGGCCGTTCGGATTATTCTGAAAGATATTTCTCAGTCTGAGAGCAGCCCCGTGGCTAAAGATAGAACGCTAAAACAAAAGATGATGATGACAAACAGCAGTAATTACATAATCAGATCCGTTCCAAGTAAATTGCTTTACAAAGAGATTTATGAGTCTCTTGCTCCGTTCAATCTGTCTCAGCTTGTGGGAAAAAATGTCTCAGTCACGTGGGAATCTTTCGTGCGCGCGCGCAAATGAAAAACGTCAGGACTTGCTCGACTATACTCGTATGTATGTCACGCGTATGCATTGTCGTAGGCAAAGAGACATGTTAATTCTTTAATTTTAATTTACTATAACAGTTTATAAATTTATTTGTTTAGTATGCGGTTGAGGTTGGTTACAATTGTAATTACCTGACCTCTAATAATTATAATTGTTATTACAGGATGTCTTATAACCAAGAGTGATATATTGGCGAGTTTCTTATAGAAATTACAAATGAACTGGCTGGTTGTATTATATTGAAAGCACGTCGCATCAATCACTTTCGCTCGAAATCAAAATGAAACTTTGATGTTATGTACATACTAGCATATACTATTATGTGGTTTCATAACGCTAATGTATATATCACATACGGTATTGGAGTGTGAGTATCGCCAGATGCGGTCCGCGCTTGGATAGAGACCGCATTTCGTTTATCGAATTTTTTATACTTCATAGGGTATGATTAGCAGTCATTATATCGGGCGAAGTGATGGCTTTTAAACACAAAATTCGTGTTGATTGTATTGACGATAACAATCTATTTAGACATTCAATACTGTAAAAGTGTCCACAAATAAAATTCCTGAAGGAGAGGGAAGAGATCCATGCGCAGCAGTAAATTGTTAATAGGCTGAAGTAAGCATTCATTTAATTTCAATTCATTCATTTATTTTTTAATACAGTTATAAATTATTTTTTTAATCCTTTTTTAATCATTATCATTGCTTCGTCAACTTTGTAACACGTAACAAATTCTGTTTCTTTAAATATGTCAAGTTCTTTTTTCCTCAATATCTAAAGATTTTCACAAATTATCCATGAAATGTTTATAAATATTATCTCCCGTGCCCCGCGAATCGAATGAGTAAGAGATGATATTTAATAATATTTATGTGAATTTTCCAATTCCGATACATCCGAATGAACAGAACACATGATATTTATTGGAACAGGTGCAACGTTGGGAATCGACATTCACAAAGTTATTGACTTATATAACTATGCTGTATCTGTTTGAAAAGTTCTAGTTACTTACTGCTTTTTGTAAACTATGTAACATAACTTTTTTTTATTTCTTCGAACTGTCGGTTCATAAAATTCTTAAACCGAAAACACTGTTTTTTCTTACCATCGGGTTATCAATAGAATTGCCAAAGATTGATCAAAAATACGTAACATCACGTCTGTAAATCTTGTAAAGGTAGGCAGAGGAGTGTAATACACTCCCACGTTTCACCTGTTACGATTTACGTCCCATGTAGATGGTGAGCTTATTGCCATTCACCGGGCACAGATCCAGACTCTGAGCCACTACTAGAAATATGTACTAGAAAATCTTAGAAAATCCAATAATAATCGACCCGGGATTCGAATCCAATACCTCTCGATCAGCCGTCGTGCTTTATAACCACTCAACCAACGAATCAGTCTATAAATATGCAGATAAATTTACAACTACACACAGACCAACTAGTCCTACTCATCACACAATAATTTGACCTGGGTAGGAATGGTATTCACATCCTCCGACTTTACGGTCAAGGTCCGTGGGCCGACGGAGCGTTCATGACTTATTGGTTGCAGACTATGACCACTTGACATGGCGAACTGCGGTCAAAGTCAAGTACATCTTCGTAACGTTACCAAACATTCACAAATAGATTGACCGCTCTGAATGCGGCTTATAAATAGAGAACATCGGAATAGCATACGCAGCCGCATCAAATTCCAAAAAGTTCTTTTTTTAAAACTAGAATACTTGTATAGCACCATATTTCATAATACCATAAATTAATGAAAGTAACCTTACCTTGGTTGGAGTAATTTTATTTCTTATGTCATTAATATTGTAACATTTTAATTGCAATTAACTCTTATTCAATCATGTAACCCGAATTGCAGGTCAGTCATCGCTGGGATATAGAGGAAACAATGTCTGTATTGTCTTGTAATACCTGCTTACCTCTGTTCCATAACAAAGGACATTTTAATTTTGATTAATATTTTTCTAGTTGGAAGCAGTGGCCACGAGAAAAATCATTATGTATGATGTCTAAAATGATCTTGACCTAAAAAATGTAACTGATCGACCAGACGATCTTTAATGATTAAATATTCCATTACGACATGTCTGGTAACGTAAATATTAGATATTAAAGCCTTAGCAGTGTTCAATGGCGATATAAGTATTCTTTGTAACCTATGAGGTTTCACTTGAGTACGTGTGATTCGCTTCCAAGTAAAAGTAACTTAAGAATTAACTTCACCAAAAGAATAAAAGTTACCTACAGATGTCTTCAAATATGGTTTTGAGACCATCAAAACCGTATGAACAATATAAGTGAATGACACATTTTTGAAAACACGTTCTTATTTCTGAGTCATGAGCAACTGCCACAGTTATCGACTTGACACCATAAGACACAATTGTGCTCAAATGGAAAGAATAATAAAACTTAATATCTACTAAACACAGTGCAGATAGATATGAACGATTTGGAAATCCGACTTACCTATCTTCTCAATTTGTAAAGCATAAATACATATAATACAGAAAGGTTCAAAGTACGTTTATAAATAAATAAGCAAATAACTCATAAATTCGTAGACAAAAATTTTATTCTTAATAAATTTGAAATACGTCATAATTGTGTTCCGGATACGGAACGATCCTCCGGAAATCCTCCGGGACGATTATACATTGTTACTTTTTTTAGTCTTTTGGCTTTTCAAGTTACAGGAGAAGTTTACAGGAATATTAATATCTTTTTAAGAGGTCTTTATTAACGTTATATTTTTGAATAGCTTAAAGATTACTTTCTTTAGATTGAAGGCAAACTCTAGTACTAACCATTGGTTCGCTGTGAATATAATGACTGAATATTATGTTATTTGCTTGTTAAAGCGATTTCATTTTTTCTTCATTAATGTTTAATTGATTGATCTTGCTCTGTTGTAGGTATTTGTCCTTGTCTTTGTGACATACCTCTGTCGACCTGGAGAATCCTGTTGTGAACTGTACACGTGAGGCATCATAAAGTTTTCTCATTGAAATCGATTAGATTCCAAATAATATATAATTTTACACAAAACAATGTCAGAGGGACGAGTCATAATGATTGATGACACAGACACACACACACGCACAGTGACACCCGAGGAATCCTAGTGCGTGTATGTATGCTCGTACGCTGCGTTAGACCTTGTGCCGTTCACGAAAATAAATGTTCTATAAATAGAATCAACAAGGACTGTTTTGTTAATGATGACTTTTTCGTATGATGTGCTTTCTAGATATCGCTAACGCTTGTTTACCGCGATGTTCTAATAGCTTTTTGATTGTTTGACAGACGGTTATCATTAAGCCTTAATTACATTTTGATGGTGTCATTGTTTACTTTAGGAGCACTTAATTTCACCGCTACCGAGGGCATAAGTAAGGTCGTTCGACGCAGTCTCACTATTTCACTTCTTGAGTAATTCGTCACCTGTCACCGGGATTAAGCAAACGACTAGATATTGGCATCGCGGAAGTAGGAACTTGCCTTCGAAACTTGACCTTTAAGTTAAATCTTTTATCTCAAACCATACTGTAGGTTGATCTCTGTATTAAAGCCTTTAGTTAAGAAACGAAAATTAAACTCAAGTTGTCGATTAACACTGTATACTCATAGTTGTAATACAGACGTTTAAAATATTAAATTCACAATTTACAATAACTTTAAAGTATGATACAAAGCTTTACAACCTTATTATAAATAAACCATAATTTTTTGGGAAACGCAGAATCCAACTTGTAATATCGTTTGAAAGCTTCAAGATCAAGATCAAAGATGATCTAGTGTAAAAAAACTTCAAGTAATTTGATAACATGTAGATAAAAATGACATCATCGAAAAAAGCCCAGACGCTTCCGACGACCGTTACATACGAATCTGGCGGTTGGAAAATCGGAAAGAATGTAGCGCGCTTCTAAATTTAAAATTGACCAATAAAATCGCTTTATTTATTATCCTCTTAAAATTAAACGCACGTGATTCGGGGGCTCGGCCCCGTGTAACCTAACGGTTTTTTTTATTCAAATAGAAGTGGAATCGCAAAGAAATTAAAACTCAATGCAGGATATATTTTTTAAATAGAATATGGCATTACAATTTTTAAAATAACATTAATTATTTACTGCACATTACCATCGACTTTTCTGGAACATTGCTATTTGCCTGCCTTCTTACATTGATTCCTATGGAGATGACTACAGTGTTACATTCCTACTTGCTACCTTCCTGATAACTATTTGTAATTTATTAAAATATTATCAATAACTGATGATTCGTCTAAACGAATTATCACTTATTCATTATAGTTCTGAAGATTTATCTTTTGATAAATATTAAACTATGTATTATAGGCCTAAAAATCGATCAATTGTATATCAATTAATCCTTAGCCAGAGATAAGAAATGTACCTGACATAATCGTTATTATCATACGAACCTCTATTATCCACTTCTGGACACAGGCTTCTTCCAAGGCACACCACAATACTCGATCATCAGCTGCTTTTATATAACCAGATATACCTTCCTAAATATAATTATGATAACAAATTTCGAAATCCCTCAAAAGTTTATCCCCAAAATGTTAGTTTGTTGGACGTACTACCGCAGTGAAGCCGCCCACACCTCTCGTAAAACAGCTGTGATTCATGCATCAAAGCTATTAGAAAAATTATCTCTGTATGTCCCAAAACTATTTTTTCATTTGTACATACGTAATAGTACCTACATGATGTTTATTTTATAATATGGGAAATTAACGATTTCGAATAAAGCAAAGATAATATCGGACGGAACTGTCTGTTCAATAATGACGTCTACACGAATAAATTAATACAACAATAATTTACATTGATTGCATTTAAATAGAACTAATGAACGTAGTTGACTATTACAAATACAATGCTTATTGAAAGGTAGTAGTTTAACCGTTAAAGACAGAAATTTCCAGAACGCTTATATTATTTCGAAGGCCAATTGCGCAGCCGATTATGTTTGCTATTGTTGGATAAAAATCGGTGATTCTTGTCGAAGATCACTAACCTATGATCGGTGCATGAGTAACGTGGACTGTCGATACAAAATAAAAAAAAACATACCAACATAACGACATCACACTTCCGTTAACGCACAAAGAATACGTCGTTAAGGCACCTATGTACTCCGATATTAGAATGACGCATTGTACAAATAATTCGGCGACGTAAAAAAATAATAAATGAATCGGAAGCATTTGCAGACATTTGACGTAATAATGGCGCCATTGTAAAATTGTTTATTTCTTACAAGATATACATTAGTCAGTTTTAATAAGTCGTTTACATGAATATTAAATGTTCAATTGTTGTCCGCCGAAATCGTGTCTGCATGCGTGCACAACATTATGGACTTTCACACGTGCATGCCCACGTTGTAGATTTGTATGCATGCGTGCATGCGCTCGTCTTTGTGTGTATTGTCATGTCTTCCGTACCATAATATTTCTCATTACAGGTTGGCGCTGTCGAAGACTTAAATGAGCTGTCGTTATCTGAAAATAATAAACAATATTAATTTATTTATTATTTCCAGATAACAACAGCTCATTCAAGTCTCTGGTAGCGCCAACCTTTAATAATAATAAGTAAGTACTTATAAATAAAGGAATAAATATTTCCAAGTAGTGCTCTAATTATTTGATGTTTATTTACACGTAAAATCTGTTATGTTACTCGTATATTGCATTATATTATGACAGAAGTATATCATTATAATGTGCACTATTCAATGAGAACGATATTTGGAAGGTATAAAATGACGGTGATGATGTGATGTAATAAAAAAATTTGGCACTCGATGTCCACCCCTAAAATATACCTATAGCGTAACACTAAATTTAAATGAAGGAAAAACGTTTAAAAAAAGGATCGTATAAAAAGCGGTAAGTGATTTTTAATGTTCGGAAAGTAATATTGCAGTAACAGTGCCCATGTATACCTTTGCTTTAAAGCGAACGTTAGAGTTTTACTGAATACACGTAGGCGGGTTTATTGTGCGCGTAGGAGGAAGCAATGACGTCCGAGTCGTTGTATAAATTTAATCGTAATGGAAATGTCGTATCGTAGAGGTATGGTGTAAATCTGCGATTTAATCTCTTGCCGTCTACCAGATCGCCTGTCGTTCCAGTATCAATCTTATAACTTTGTTACATGAGTTTTGTTATTGTTACTTTTGTGAACGTTGATAAACAAATCTATTTATTAATGAGGTTAGATCTCCAATACTAAAAAAGGGTGTGATTTTAGAATATTTATACCATTATTCATATGAGACGATGTCCCATTTAACAAATAGCTAGCGAAATAGTTAAAGCCTTACATTTATATTTCTAGTGTGTGGGCTTAAGAATGTCGCGCGATCCGACCCACAAACTGGCTTTCTCCAAACGTAGGAGTTGATGTATGATAGTCAGTTGTGTAGTGAGATAGTAGCTTATACAATGTTTCGTTCGCTATTAGTTTTATTGTACCAGCCACTGTTTTCCCTTAAAACACATTACATACTACTATTCTAAACACTATCGTGATATTCATATGTTTTGTATTGTGAATATCTGAACAGAAGCGGAGGTGTGTCAGATTTGGCTTAGGTAATATTCATAGACAACTGACACGAAATAATAAGCGTTGAAACAATTTCTACTAACAGAACTAATGGAGGCTAACTGTCCTGTGCGAGGTGGGTTGGAGATGTTTATGGGCGGCAGGGGCGACATGTGACCGTTACCTATTGGTTTCCTATTCTCACTATTCAAAAATATAAAAAAAAGCCAATAAATAAATAAACAAATATATTTGTGCCGTCTAATTCCACGGTTGCCAATATATATAAATACCCTTATTTATAACCGACAGATATAGGTAATAGATATTTGCGTTTATCACAAAACATTTATCCTTACTGGTAATCGAACCTACAACCGCTAGAACAACATGATAGTCAAGCGATTATAATTCAAATCGTTTTGTTCATAGTAAATTACACAGGTGTAGTAGTATGTCTAATTATACTCAATGTACGTCATACATTGCTACGGTTATTGTCGATTAATTTATTGACTAAGCATGTCGTCCGTAGCGACGAGGTCACGTACGAAATCTACATACATACTTCATACTCACAACGCCGAAGTAACTGTGATCTAGTTATTGCATTCGCTCCGCTTGTTCCCATTACTTTGTACCACCACACGCTATTAAACCACCATAGATAAAGCTTTTATGTAGCGTGGCTGATACGCGAGGTGATTTATGATGTGCGAGTCAATTTTCTGAGTCAGTGGACCCGAATCATCATTGTGCCTGCGGTTTGCGGATACCGTATTAGAGTAGCGGGCCACGGTAATGGACGTCTGACTTGAGTATGTAGCTACATACGTTCAAATACTTCCCCCACCCCCTCTTCCTACAATATGTTTTTCGCGTTTATCCAGCAAGTACGATTTTATCTGTTGTAAGTTTTAACTGGAGATAAAACAATAGGTTCTTATATTAGAAAATTTTACTTACATTTGCAATGTGTTAGGCGAAGAAAGGACTGTGACTGAAGACAGATCGCGCAGCTCACACAACATTATTTAGTATGCCATTATTTGGTATAAGCCAAGAATTAAATTCATCAATGTTTGCATTGAAAGAAAGTTCTTTTCTTCACGACTCTCCTTTATTGGTTCCATCTCATAACGCTCGGAAAATATTCCAATTGATGGATATCAACATAATGATTTTAAATTTCTTTGTTATGGGACTTGTAATTTACTTTCAATTTCTTTAATCTTATTCTATATCCATAACAAAAGGCATTGCGGTTAGCACAAAAACCTATCTAGGAAAAGGAATATCAAGGACTGCGAACAAAAGAACCAGTTGTCACTGTCCACAATGGCCCCATTTTTTGTTTTCGTATCCGTAAATAATGTTAGGATGTTTTCTACTGACCGCTAAACGACCGACATGAGTTTTATACTCGTTTAGCGATACCGTATCGTCAAACGATATTTTATCGCAAAGACCTGTTCATAAGTGACCGATATTTACAATAAAAAATGTGTTTCCAATATGAAAAAATGACTCCATTCCAACTTTATTACATTCATCATCATCGTTGTCATTATCGTCACTGTTTTTGTCATCATCATAGCCGACGTCATCGTCGCACTCGTCAGCGTCTTCAATGAATTTATCATTCCACTATTGTACACAGGTCTCCTCATAGAACGAGAAGGTTTTAGGATGGTAATCTAAAACATGAAGTTAAATTTGCCCTCAGGTGGCCTTCAAGATAGGAAAATTCCTAATAAAGAGTTGCCTGTCCTCCATAAATCGGTATTCGTGCAATGGCTTGTCGTGTCTGCCTCGTGCCGTTGCTGGCCGACGGCAAAAACGTTCGTTAACACAATGTAGGTAGGTACTTATTGTTGAGCAAATCCGTAACTAAAGTCATCGGGCCGTGAAGTCGATCGAGCATCGATAATTGAACGTTGTTTTAAATAGTTCTCCATAATCAATGATTTGCTACTCATCTAACTGTAATTATCTGTGTTTTTCTCTTATTATTTGACCCTACCTGACCATTGCTGTTCCAAGGGATTCGGAAGTCAATTGAAATTACTAATTTTTTTTTTACATAATTTTTTTAATGAAACATTCAAACAGACGTTTACGAAGACGCTTACGACGTAGACGGCAACGGAAATTAGTGACTAGTGCTATTCATTTACCAATCATTCTTAGTGAAGTGCTTAATAAACCGACATGCTTACAATTTATTCATCATAAAAGTCTGTCGCAGCTGGGCACGTTTTGCTCCCACTACTGCATAAAACTTGAAACATGCCACTCCAGTGCGAACTGACGGAAATGCCTACTAATACATTATTGTCATTACATTACCAATTCACCAACAACAAATGCATTGAATAGAGGAAACATTTAATACTGTTATTAAAAAAGAATATCTCGAAATAATGAAATAATCACCCAACATTCCGTTATCTGCCATTTTTAGACTAAATGCCGCGATATTAAACGAAGCCTATCGCCCGTGAAGAAACTCATCCGACCCAACTGATCCCCTGAAATGTCAGCTCCACGGGCTATAGGGCAGAGGTCAACCCTCTTTGTAACATCCGTTGACATTTTAACCAATAATACTACTTAAGTTGATGGTTATTGGAATTACGTTTATAAATATAAGGCAAAAGCGTAGGCGGTACTGGAAGCTGGTTTCTGCGATCCCCAAATAGCTTGCCCGCCGTGGGGATTATGGGCAAAAACTCCCTGTAAGGAAGCTCTCAGTCCGACGCTTATATCCAGCAGCGGAGTGAGACAGAGTGATAATGATGAAGATGATAAGGCTAAGACTACTTATTCAATCAAGTGCAGAATGTTAGAACGTAACTGGTGAAACGTGGGAGCATACTACATTTCTTGGCCTACTCCTTCTGAGATTAAAGGCATGATGTTACGTTAAGTTTAAAATGCACCACTCTTAATCCGTTCCAGATCAACATATGTTTGCAGTAAGAGATGACGCAAGGATTTTATTTGTGGCGATATATTCGGTTTCATCTGCCTGTATTATACGAGTATGGTTCCGAATATAAACGCTGCGGTTGTACAGGAATCTTAGTCAGCATTATGACCGCGTCTTAGTCCGCGTCATGTCAAAAATATACAATGAATTCTTTTTATATTTACGTTATATACCAACTGAGACTCTGCCGCATAGACGAAGTCACGGACTGACCGCGCTTGGCTATCTGTAGTAGTACATATTCTGCATGATGATGTTATTTCGTCGTACTTTATATATTGTTTCCACGGACATACGGCATATGTTAGCGGGTTTAGTGCAAAGTAACATTAGGTTAATTTATTCTTACATCGCTCAATTCACATGTCTCCTTGGTTTATCAGGTGGTAGCCCGTCGGTCGGATCTCAAGCTGATCGTGACGTCAGCGACAATGGACTCCAGCAAGTTCGCCATGTTCTTCGGCAACGTGCCCACATTCACCATCCCGGGGCGAACTTTCCCCGTGGAGACTTTTTTCGCTAAGAACGTATGCGAAGATTATGTAGATGGAGCTGTCAAACAGGTGAGCTCAGTTATATTCTTTTTAGTAAACAAGATTAAAATTTTATAGCTTTACCAGCAACATACAAAAGTTTGTGGAGTATCTTCGAAGTGTAAGAGTGGCATTAAAACGGAATACCGATCGATGGATTGATGGATTAAATCGTCCCACGCCGCGACGCTAATGGCGCTGCGTGAAGATTACGGGCCCCGAGGACTTTCCGAGGACTCTCTTTGGAGTAGCGATTTCCATTACATCAAAAGCCCAACTCAAAAATCTGACCTTAAAATCGTCTCTCGGTATTTCATATTATAGGATATTTTGGTGAGGTCAACATATTTTGTACCTAATATTATTTATACAAGATCTTCTGCACTGTGTCTGTAACTAAACCTATAAGTAAAAATTAAGTAACACCAGACTCAAATCTTTGAACCTGGATAGTAATCACCAGAGAAGCCTATATATAAGACGTCTTAAAGATATAAAGTCGATTAATAATATCATCATAATGTCCTCACAATCCATCTTCCTGCTCTTACATGCCTATATTCTCTCCCGTATATCGGTGTTTTTTCAAAGAGCTGAAGACCGAGCTTAGTGGTTTGCTATTGGAGAGGCCTATGTCCAGCAGTGGACAGGAGTTGGGTGATAATGATTATTTTATACATACATTTCAATCTTGAACATATACGACATACGGTTTCATGTGGTAAGGAAGAAAAATTCCTGGTCTCGAGTCATCTCACCTCTTTTTGAACATTGATATAATTAAATATTTACGTACGAGGTAATGCTTGAGGAAATAGCTTCTCATAACTCAAACCTGATTTTCTTCTCGCCCTCGAATACATTTTTATTTTACTCAAACTTTGCATAACGTTATAATTACATATTGATGGGCCTTAAGCTTCACTGTTTATTCGATTATGTTGCCTACGCTTATTTCATATAACCGTTCTTATCTGATAGCATTTGTGGGGGTTAGCATATATGCTGAAGTTCGACAGATATGGAATATTTTGGTATCCGAATACGTAAACGGCTGCATGTTATGGTCGATAGCACGGACAATATATTATTTATTAAGGATAATCAACAAGACATACATTTCATTTTGAACGATACATATATAATGCTTAAAATTAAATGTTGCTTCAACTACAAGTTATCATGGCACACATCGTACTTTAGCTTGATAATTTACTAATAGTTATGAATGAAAACACTTAATCACACCGAAATAATAAAGCGAAAAAATAATTGGGGTGGGTTAGGAAACATAATATTCGTCGATCTGTACTTAGTCAGCGTGACAGTAAGTGGCCTAAAACTTCTTTAAATTCCGTCGTGGTCTAAAAGTGATAAGATAATGGGGTTGATGATGATGAGGAAATACTAAATATAGCTGGGATGCATCAAACTTCAAATATAAACGGTGTGCATCAGACTGCACCGCTGGCGCGTAATGCACGTAGATTGCGCTCGGGCCTCGCTGCCCGGTGTCAACGAACCGCGCGCCCGCCCGCCGCGCGTGCCCGCCGCGCATGCCCGCCGGCGCTCGCGGCCCGCTCGATAACGTAGCGATATGATTTTAATTATATCTACAACTCATTGAATACTATAAGAACCGGCATTTTTGTGCCCACACATACTTACTGCATTAAAACTGTACGTATACAAAAAAAAAATGTGGATGTACTTTCTGTGTTTTTCGCCTATCCCGGGAACTACCTGGCGCGAAAATCCAATAAAAATAATTCTTGCACGGAAACAGTATACAGTGCTCTACAGTTTATGATGTGGAGAGTGCCTGCGGAAACTATACGATCTAATTTCCCCAGCGCCTCTCCAATGTATACCTATACATAGAATTTGAAGAGACCTGGTTGAATACCTCTATTATGTGGTAGGTATTCCAATGACCAAAACCAAATCATTTGGTTCCACGTTTCTTATGTGAACAGTGAAGTAATGGAAGATCCTGCCAACGTCTGTGTTTCCAGACCAATGTAACCTAGGACTCTTCTAAGCCTCTTCAAAATAAATAGGCCTGTTCTAGGCAGGATAACGGTTAACCGCTAGCCTGTCATATAATTTAGTTAAGAAACTGATGCCAAAACTTGACGTTATCGAAGTACAAAAAAAAAGGATAACGTGTAATGTCTTTAACAATACGTGTATACAATAGGTATGCCAAACATGCCATTATATACAGTATGCCAAAACTATAAAAAAATATTTTACTTCTTTCATTTCACTGAATGTGTTCCAGTTGATTACTACATTCCATTCCATTTGATTAACATGAATATACATTCCATTCGATTAACACGAATAAAATCCATTTTGTTAAAGTGTTACATATACCATTCCTGAAACAAGAAATGAAACCTTATTACTATTCTACGTGGTTATTTGTTTATATCCCGAGGAAAGATTTCTAGGAATATGATAGTGGAAAAACATTGAAACTATTGTATTTAGGTATACTCTTTGGAAATATTTTGTTTCGCAATATAATTCATTTCGCTATTGGACCCGAGTCTCCTCCCAATGAGAAAGATTAAAGCGATAGTTTACATCGGTCAATGTGTATAGACATACATACGTATATGTTATGTCCACATGTGACAATATGTCCCCGCGTCCAGAACCTGTGACAAGTGGGCGCGCCTCGAACACGCCTCTACGTGTTATGTTACGGTGAGTTGCTCGCTACGTAGTAACGAGTTGTAACTAATCCCTTTGATGTCCCCTTTTGTGCCACACTACTTACTTCGCCCCTTTTAATAGCTAAGATCCGTATAATAACATGAACTGCTAAAGACGGGCAAAGTACACGCCCCTTAAAGTCGACAACTCGTTTGCGAACTAATTAGATTTACGGAACCGTAAGGAACGATTACTACCGTTTTATTATTAATTAGCCTGCCAATCTATGTAGCGATTAAAACTAATTTAAGTAATTCATTAATGTTTTATGTACAATAGTTCTATAAAAAATGCTGCAATGAATATGTAAAAGGATAATTTTTACGATGGGAAAATATTATATTTAATTTACGCGGGAGCGGGAGCGAAACCATGTAAAGCAAATAGTACCTAGTCCATGAATATTAATAGTCTAAAGTGTAAGTATATTATGTGTTTCAAACTTTCATTATTGCAGTTAATTTATCAAGCATAGAAGCGAACGTTCACCCAAGTATATATGATTGATTAATGGCCAGTTTCAAAATGCAGTTAGGATCTTAGGTACATGTATGAATTACTGTTGAGCGTTTCGTGAATATGCTAATACATGATTAAATTAAGTACCGGCTTAATTCACATTTATCCTTTCGGGTTAGCGCTAAGCTTAGGTTGGAGCTAACATGATAAGCGACATATCGAACATGGTCATTCTTTATGAGCTCCCGCCGATAGCAGTAAAATCGTAATGACCACTCATTATGACTACACCTTAACATAACTCTTCATATTAATTGTTATAGATAAAATAATATATGCAGTACACTAAAAATATTGCATCTACATGCAGTATTTATGTGTTAGCAATGCGAGTATCGTGCAGTGTCAGACGAGGTGATATTAATCGTAGTACAATATGTATATGAGACAAATGTAATTATTTAATTTGCTATTTTCATTATGAAGATGCATCGGAAACTATTTTTATGTTACATGCAGTCCATGTTTTTATCCTGTTTGTATGTCAATTTTATTAGGAACAAATATGTATTAATTTTAATAATGTTTCTGGGATAGTGCTTGGTGGGAATGAACCTAGAGCTACGTCAGACACGGAGCGATTATTGTCCGATTGCGGCAACACTACATTGAACGGAAAGTCAACGATCTCTCGATAATCGCCGCTGTTACCGGGCCGCATTCCTAATCCGCTCAATTAATCAATTAGCGGGCGCCCGAGCAAAATCGATACACCGCATTCTGATTGCGCAACCGCTGTTACATCCATCGAGATTTATTACTTCTGATAGTCACTGTTCCTTTTCCTTTTCTCTTTACTTATTCATTGTGTATGAATTGACGTGAATAATATTTATCAATTATAATTATGTACCAGCTCCGATCACGTATGTACGTATATTTTTTGAGATAGCCCGACTATTGGAGAACTTATTCGAGGTCACTGTACACGTATTTCCACTGATCTTGACGAAGTCGCAAACGGTAACGAATTATTATTAAATCAAAAACATATAATTAGGGAAACTTTTAAAATTACTCTATTTTATTATTTCTGTACGTGGGCGACCACGAGTGGGATAGCATCTGCGAGGTAATTAATTACCAAATACACTAATATTTGATGGAACTCATACTAAGTGCATTCGAATAAATATTATACTATTTTTATGCCTGATCATTACAGGTCCATACAAATCATCGGGAAAATCGTCAATGGTATTTAGCGAGCGGTACGCGCTTATAACGAAAGCCACGATGTCTGTGTGAAAGTTGTGGCTTTTAGATGTAATGTACGAGATGTAATGTACAACGTACGTAATGGATGTCGCTTCGTCATTAACGTGAATGTTAATCTCTATCTATAAACAATTATATATCTTCGCCACTGTTTTCTATATGAATCTCTTCAAACGATTCATATTATGATTCCCACTTCACAGTGCCACTAATTCTGTCTTATTATTTTGATGAGTTCCTTGTTTTAGTAACGAGAGTAAAAATAGAAAGATATTTCCTCTCATTTACAATCGTTCTTACCACATTCACGATGGCGCTCGTTAGCGGAGCCCTATGTCCAGCAGTAAACTGAGATAGGCCGATTTTGATGATGACCCGTAACTATATATAAAACGAATGTATGTACGGACACAACAATTACTGCCGTGACATCTGTACCTTACCTACTTAACTTATTGTTTGGGGTCACGAATGCTAACAGTCGTGTGACGAGGATAACGTATTGGGCGTGGTGTGCATCTTAACACTGTTACACAACGGTATTAATACAGGTTGCTTGCTTGTAACCTTGACACAGAACGTATGAAAGCAGATATTCTCATGTTATGTAATCGGTCGGCAGGATGTTGAATGATCATCGCGTTATAGAAACGTGTTAGCTAACTTTCATAATTATCAACAACAACAGCATCAGCAGGCTCATCGTCATCAATTTCATCGAGTTCGACAGCGTTTTCGTTACTGCCCTAACTTCTTTTTATCATTTAGCCGTGGGACACGGATTTCTTGTATTGAGAAGGATCAAGATCACGATACTGGCCAAGTTCAACACACTTCACACAACTTAGAAGATAATATGAAAACTTAAAAGTTGCAAATTTTTTCAAAATGCTTTCCTTAGTCGTTGTGACGAGTGCATATTAAAAAAGTAAATACAACGTACCTCTATAAATTCGAAAATTACACCACGGTGATGGAAGATTTTAACCGTTAAGCTGTCACAGCTTCAGAAACTATGTTACATGTTTACTTATTTTCCGCTGAAATAAGCTTCATAAGCCCTGTATTGTTTGTAGATTTAGATTATATATGGTGCTCCAGCGTCGTTATCGTCGGGCATTTAACACGTGCGCCATAAACACGACAGATTAGCCCGCACGCACGTAAATACCAAAGATAAAAGGCCCATTTGACATGAAGGATCGATACATTTCCAGCTACAAGCTTACGGTATTACTAACATCAAATTCATTTTTTAGGAATATCTACTTAAGTAAATTATATTAATGGCAATACATTAACTTCACTCCGACGGGTTATAGACTCTATTAATCGCAGAAAAACTCGTTTCCTAATTTAGTAATAATGGATTTCCTTTAAATAGTCTCTGGTATGATCAACTATAAAATTTAAATTAAAAATTTACCCTAACAATACTGTGTTCAGTATTAAAGTAATCGTTCCTGCGGCAAAATATAAAACAATAGACGGCAAGAACCGACTAAACAACTAGTTTTATACTACCCATAGAAGTTAAAGCTTCGTAGACGAAGGGGGGCGAACGAACTTTATTGTCTGAAATATACCAATGTCAATGTACTGAAACAAAGGTTTGCTATTCGGTAAACTTAAATAGCATGAAATAAAAATGTTTATTGTAGTTAAAGAGTAGGGAGAGGGGGTGGGGGTAAAAGGTACGTCTGCAAATGATCTGCTGTATACCATCAGGCCCAGTACGATTCCTATTACAAAATTATCTTGTTTGGCACAAGAAATAGGCGTCAATTTTTCGTACCTATGTATATTTAATGTTCACGATAGGTCAGTTAGTTCCGTAGTAGTTTAAAATGATTGCTGAGCCACAGGTTCTCAGGATTTTAGTACCCCTTAGAACTCATTTGTAGCTTTTACTGTGTCTGTATGCAATTTTATTAATATAAATATGTACGAGTTCTTTAAAAAATATATGTAGGTATTTCAGCTGTCTAGATAAAATGGTATATTTCTTATTATAAATACATAATATATGGGAAAATTTCATAGTCCATTACAGTATTAACACACAAACCACTTACAGTAATTGAAACTGCATTACCTAATCGGTTCACTTCGAAATTATCGAACCGAGGACGACTGAGCACTCGCCGCAAAACGACTAATGGATGTGACTTTATTAATGTGACTTACACAGACTTCATTTCGCTTATATAAAATTTAATTATTTCACTTGTACAGATTTCAATTTAAAACTTGCCTTCTGAATAAAACCGTACCTTGTTAATTAAATAATCTGTTACATGTTCCAAAGAGTATTATAATATAATAAAAATGTCTGGCGGTATACGATCGTGCATTATGCAGTCACCGTCGCGTCGCCTAGGGGCATTTGATAGACCGGAGGAGTCTCTATGCATGCGAAATATAATGGGAGGAAATAATTAATCATTGAATAGAATAGAATCGAAATAGCTATGGAGGGGAAGGCAGATGGGGCGGGGGAGGGGAGGACACTTATACATTTAAGCTCCGTATGTTTACTAATGTATTTCGTACATTAGGTACTTATGCTTTCTTAGTTCGTAGAACAGGATAGGAAAGTTTTTTCCCTGCAGCCAGATAACCCTAAGCTACATTTGGCTTGGGACAAGGGATAATATATGGGCAGGCGCGAAAGGACATTAAAAATATGTATATAACGTCACTTATTTTTCACAGCTACATGTGTTTCTAAGATTTAGTAATGAATGAAGGACGTTGGCAAACATCATTATCATCATGATTAATCATTTTTATCGTTCCTCTCTTGGACACGGGCCTCATTTACAAATGACAATCTCCAAGGCCGTAATCTAACATGGTAGCAAAATAGGGATTTGCAGATTTCGCACTTCTTAAAGAATGAATGAAGAATGCTAAAGTATACATATATTTCTTCATGATATTTTCGTTCATCGATTTTATTGAAATATTATTTTTCTTATTTTTATTTCAATGTTACTTGCTATAACGTATGTCAGTTCATGTAACTACTAGACAATAATAGCACGAAGTCTGATTTTGTGACCGATGTACGGCATTAGGCTCACGCCCTATCACATGGTGAAGCGTATAAAATAACTGGTGAAATGTGGGAGTGTAGTACACTTACTGCTAAACTTTGTAACACTTATTGCTGAACTATATGGACGAACGTCCCTTTAATTTTATTGCTCCTTTATACAGCACTATTGTCTCGTGCGCGAGAAGCTACATCTTTATCTGAGGTATTAGATAATACATATTTGCACGCGATTAGCGCGGCCTTAAGTGAAATCATTACAAGGTTTAACAATTTATTTGCAATTTTATTGATGTCATATTAAGTAATAATCTTTGTACATGTATATTTATTGATGCTTGCGAATGACTCTCGAATTAATTTCTGCGAACGGTTTTCATTCACAAATATCGTAGCTTCGTTATAGCTTTGTAGAAGATTCCCTCTGCGACCCTATTTTGATGCAGTCTATTGGAATGCATAAGTCACGATAAAATCAATTGTTTCATATATTCCCATGATTCCAGGCACTTCAAATCCACTTGCAGCCGGACGAAGGCGACATCCTTATATTCATGCCCGGTCAGGAAGACATCGAGGTTACTTGTGAAGTATGTACAAGAAAACGTTTATATGTCTAAATTATTTATTAATAGAAATTGTCCTTGCTTACATATAAAATAATTTATGTCGTTTTGTATTGTACAGCTAATCTATTAAATGTGTTAATTGTCAGGTATTGACGGAAAGGCTGGGTGATCTAGACAGCGCACCACCTCTGACCGTTCTGCCGATATACTCCCAGCTGCCAGCAGACCTGCAGGCGAAGATCTTCCAGCGTGCGCCGCCCGGCCAAAGGAAGTGTATCGTCGCCACTAATATTGCAGGTAACATTACACTGTCGAAGGTTCTATTCCGGGCGTTGATTGTAATGTGCGAAGTACAGGAAGTATGACATTTGTGACAGAATTCCAACATGTGGTTTGTATAAAAAGATATATAGTAAACTCCTCAGCTAGTTACACATATACATATGTATTAAAAAATTATTAAAAAAATGTTATACATATGTACATTAAAAAATGTCAGAGAAAATTTTAGAGCTTTCGTCGTTGTGGCTTTGAGCTTGAAGTTTGTCATATGATGTAAGTTGAAATTTTAGAACTTTCTCTCTGTGGATTTGGGCTTGAACTTCGCAAATTTGATTATGCATTAAATATTCGCAGAAACATCTCTGACCGTCGACGGCATCATGTACGTGATAGACTGCGGCTACTGCAAGCTGAAGGTGTACAATCCGAGGATCGGCATGGACGCCTTGCAGGTGTTGTATTGTATTTATTCGCTCACACAACCTTTCTTTAGGACGCTTTCGAAACCAGTATGGTGATGCTTATAACTCGCGTGTGCCAGATCTACCCGGTGAGCCAAGCCAACGCCCGGCAGCGAGCGGGCCGTGCGGGCCGCACGGGCCCCGGCAAGGCCTTCTGCCTCTACACGCAGCGGCAGTTCCAGCACGAGCTGCTGGCCGCCACCGTGCCCGAGATCCAGCGCACCAACCTCGCCAACACCGTGCTGCTGCTCAAGTCGCTGGGCGTCGAAGATTTGCTGGCTTTCCACTTCATGGACCCCCCACCTCAGGTCGCTGCAAAATTTTTTATTTGCCTGCTTGTTAAAAATTATTGCATTCTAACTCTTACGGGTACCTTTTTAACATCAGCCAATATTGCCAACGTCTAACAGTTCTCTTTTCAGATTAGACAATCTCACTGCCTTAGTTTTATGCAACATTTCAACTGCCCCTGCAGGACACGATCCTCAACTCCATGTACCAGCTGTGGATCCTGGGCGCGCTGGACGGCACCGGGGCCCTGACGCAGCTGGGTCGGCAGATGGCGGAGTTCCCACTGGATCCGCCCCAGTGCCACATGCTCATAGTCTCCGCGGAGATGGGCTGCAGCTCCGAGGTTCTCATTATTGGTAAATGGTGATAAAAAAACTACATTTAACCAAACACCAGCTTTTTTTTTATGAAACTGTCTCCAATTATAACTTATATGAAATTAATGTGTATAGAATTTCTAAATATGAACGATACATATTCATTTGAATGGGCAATGTTAATGTCTCTCTTACATTATCTGTTCTCTCATGGTAATTATTGTAATAGAAACATTAGTTTATCATATTCAGTATCTCTCACAAATCAGCAAATACTGTCAAGAAATGTGTGTTGACTCCCAATAATTATTATGTATTGTCTAAGACACATACACATATATTATTTAACGCTATTTATTATAGTACACTCTTAGGGAGTATTCGCCTTCCAGCAGTGGAATGATAAAAGGGTTAAGAGAAAAGAAATTCATGATATAAGTTATCGCAGTGTCGATGCTGTCGGTGCCGTCCGTGTTCTACCGGCCCGCGGGCCGCGAGGAGGAGGCCGACGGCGTGAAGGAGAAGTTCCAGGTGCCGGAGTCCGACCACCTCACGCTGCTGCACCTTTACAAGCAGTGGAAGTCCAACAAGTGAGTCTCTAGCTAGAGCGATACTGCGTCCTCCAATGAGTGGGGTATAAGACTTGTATATTGAAAGAACTGATGACTTATCTTCTCCAAAGAAGCGCTCATTCTCATACAAATAGATTAATAATAATAATTAATGAACATTTTGGTTGAATTTGAGGTGAAGTTCATTATTCACAATATTCAAACATTTAGTTCATTTAGTTCTTACAGTTCAGTTAGTTCTTACAGTTTGATGATGATCATTATCATCATTATCTGCCTGTTGCAGTCCACTTCAGTACATATCTAGGTCTTCCCTAATTTCGGTCATTATTGTTGAGATTCTTATTATTAACGTATCGTGATGCCCAGCTACTCCACGATGTGGTGCACGGAGCACTTCGTGCACGCGAAGGCGATGCGCAAGGTGCGGGAGGTGCGGCAGCAGCTCAAGGACATCATGCAGCAGCAGCGGCTGCCGCTGGTCTCGTGTGGCACGCACTGGGACACCGTGCGGAAGTGCATCTGTTCTGGTATCTATTGACATTACTCTCGGATTATCTCTGTTTATTATAAACAATTTACTAATAAAATTATAAATGTGCCGCTGCAATCAGTCATGGATTATTTCATGACTACTTACATTTAATTCAACTACCAACAGCTTACGATGTATTGTACGTGTTAACAAATTCTTTAAATCTCAATCATTGTATCGATGCCATCAGACACAACTAACATAAATAAAATAATTACATGACAGGTAGATGAGATTTTTTACCTTAAAAAATAAGTTGTATGTATGACACTAACCTAAACCTAAAACTGGTCCTGAGTGAAATTAAAAATATTCTTATTTCGGTACTCGGTCTATACAAATAAGTCTCCTTCTCCATTCTAAGCTCCTATCGCTATTATTCATGATGTACTAATTAACATGTATATGTTCCAGCGTACTTCCAGCAGGCGGCCCGGCTGAAGGGCATCGGTGAATACGTGAACTGCCGCACGGGCATGCCGTGCCACCTGCACCCCACCTCCGCGCTCTTCGGCCTGGGCAACTCGCCCGACTACGTGGTGTACCACGAGCTCATGATGACCACCAAGGAGTACATGCACTGCGTCACCGCCGTGGACGGCCGCTGGCTGGCCGAGCTCGGGCCCATGTTCTTCTCCGTCAAGGAGACTGGCAAGTGAGTGACCTATATTTTTTTACTTAGTATAAGCAAGCACTTCCAATGATTTTCATTGGATCAGTTCAAAGCATACACCTGAATATTTGCAATTGATTAGCCACAGGAAGAATTAACTTGAATCGTCTTATAGTTTATTACGTTTGCATACTTTCCTAAAATATTTTCTGTGCTGGAAAGTAGTAAGGCAATTGTCAATAACATCAGGCATTTTCAAAAAATCTTTTTCTCTGCTATTCTTTGCACATGTTCCTTCCTTCAAATTCCTCGATTTAGAAGATAACCACTCGTAACCACTCAGTATCCTACTGACTAGTCAGTGAGCCCTTACACAAATTGCTCAGCCCTTACTCTGCGACGACGTTTCTTAGAAGATGTAGCACCACACTCCCCAGCGTCCTAGATATAATAGCAACATTATGTGATGATGCCGTAATGTGTCAGGACGAACCGTGACAAGCGCAAGGAGGCGGCCGTGCACCTGCAGCGCATGGAGGAGGAGATGGAGCGTGCCGAACAGCAGCTGGCGGCCGCACGCCGCGAGCCGCCCACCACTCCGCCGCGGCCTCTAGCGCCGCGCCGCACGCCGCACCGCCTCGGCCTCTAGCGCCGCGCCGCACGCCGCACCGCCTCGGCCTCTAGCGCCGCAAGGACTGCGCGACAACTAATAGTTATACGCGACATCGCATAATAAAACGCTGCTTGAGTAAACAGGAAACAACATAAATGGGAGCGCCACTGTTGCTAAAGTAACTCAGTAAACCCCCCTACGAATCAAAACGATTACTTTGCTTTCACTACGTCGTATTTTTGTGTCAAGTTAGGCATTTCAATTCTCATTAAAGTATTATATCAGCTCCAGAGGTAATACTAATAGTTTTGTAAGCTCTGTTACTAACTTATCAATTGTTTATATAAGGATGGATGTATAAATTAAAATGTAAAACATATACTTACAATTTTTAACTTTTAATAAATGATTTTAAAATTGTAATGATTTTTATTATAAAACGTACACATACTCATAAACACAACTTTTTTTCAATTTTCTGATCTATCAACCTCTACAGAAAGGCAATTTAATTTATCGTATTTACTTCGTGGATAGAAATAAATGAATTAAAACTTTTAACGAATTTTATTTTATTATAATATATCGTATAATTACAAATTTAATAACAAAAATAACTATGAACAGGAAACCTTACTGCAGTAAAGTTAAAATCTAATACTATAGGAAGGGCTATCATAGCAGATGAGGGTAAACGGTGATGGAATATACAAACCGTACACATGGCAACACTTGTTTTTAGTCAATAGGTACGACATTCACAATATTTCCTCAAAATACTTTGCCGTGTGTCAAATGAAAGAAATATGGGCAACAAACTATTTTAATGGCATGATTTAGTAAAACAAAGTGAAAATTATACGGCCTACAACAATAAAATCTCCAGTAATCTATTAAATCGCAGCATATAGTAAAATGAAAAAAACAAAAATTTTTTACACCTTCCCAACATGTCGCTGACGCGGAAATATTTCGTCATTGGCTTTTTTGAGGTTACATCTAGAAGTCAAAATAACCGAATCGAATTATTTTGAGTACATTTCCGACGTTGACTGTAACGCCAATTATCTTTAATAAACAAATATAAAAAAAATCACGGCCCGTATCGGACGCTGCCGTGAAGAAATCATTGGGATCATGTCATGTCTACGTATGCTGATACACTAGTAGAATCTTTTTACACTAATTTGGATAAATAGTCGATTGATTTTAGTTGTAATGATATAATTTGTGCGTACTTTAAAACTTTTATATAAATGTCGTATGGCGATCGCGCGCTTCTTTGCGTCAAACTTTCAGTTGACAGCCACTTGCTACTGTTTGCGCGCGTTCGAGAAACGAAATTTCACTTTACGGGATTTGTCACAAGTATATTCAAATGGAAGGATGAAAGTTTACAATGATGTCTACCCAATTTAACACTTAGGGAAATATATGATGCGTACTTAATGTCAGATTATATAAAATTGGATATTTCCAAAGATTTGGTAATATTAAACCAATTTACATTCAGCCATTTAACCGCAAACTGAATAGAATGACCGGATGAATATGGATAAATCGTAGAGATTTATGCATATTTATTTGTATGTATTATGTAAGTATTTAGAATACATACTTACAAAAATCATCATTTTCGACCCAGACTCATGATAATTGTCGTGCTCATGTCTCGATTAACAATAAAGTGTAATCAACAGCCACATAATTTTTATTTTATTCACGGACTGTTTACATATGTAATTATATAGCGGTCTGATCAACTATTAAATATATACCTACAATATGAATTAACATTAAGTACGCACCACATCATGACAAGTCTAAAAAAAGTGTAGTGTTTGAAAGTAAATTAAAATGTAAGTAATTTACGAGAGAAAAAACCTAAGAATACAATTACGAAGAACAGTCCTTAAAAATATGTGAACATCCAATAAGTAGTTTAAATTAACATACTTAAGCTACAACTCCTTTTTAAACACTCGCTGTCAGGATATATCACTCGAGACACTGAAAATGTAGGTATATTTGAAAATATGTAGTAAAGAATCGATCAAGCGAGATTGCCAATATTCTCTGAAATCATAAAAGATAGGCAACGATTGGAATGATCGTTATTTGGATGAAAAGCGTACGGGTGGATTACACTTTTTATACAAAAAAATTAACTGAACCTTTAAATTTTTTTATCATGTAGGTATTAAGGAAGTGCAGATGCGTCCTAAGATGGAGCACGTACGCCTAGTAAGAGCCTGCTGACCAGTGTTTTGAAGAGTCCTAAAAAACATGAATACTAAATAAAATACAGACAATAACAACTACTAAAATAACATCAAAAACCTGAATTTATTGCTCTCCTCTTCGCTAAATCGAGTTTTTAACGGCCACGGAAGCTTCCGACCCTCCTGAATAAGACATACGTGGCTTCCACCTAGTTATATTTTTATTATTAAACGCAAAAACATGATTGTTGACAATCTCGTTCGACTTTTATTATCTAAATGTTTCACAGACACTATAAAACTCAGAAACTTGTATTTACAGTCGCTCAGTGGCAGCGTTTAAACTACTGTATATTTTATCTCCCTTCCACATGGCGCATTCTAAACACGTTAGAAAGGAATCAACCATCCCACAACTAAAGTCGTGCGATTGAGCGACTATAAATAACTGCAAAACTATTAAGTATTTGGAGAACTATAGCTATAACATAACTTACTGAAAATAGAAATCTCTATTAACTATAAAAATATATGATTTATATAATATACACATATATAGCTACCAATATACTAAGTCTAACGAAACTACACCCAAATCGAAATTAAATTAACTTCAGTAGTGACATACTTTGTAAATGTATTGAATGAATTACACATATATGGATAATATTACGTTAAAAACCTTAGAGGAAGACAAGACTTTTTTATGTTATAAAACTTAAGTAAGGGATGCAGGGTGAAGGATTTCTTTACACTCATGAATATTTTGAATGAAGACCTGAATTCAGTCAGATACGGGTGCTAATCGCGCCTTCCAATCGTTCAACAATGCCAAACACTGGAACGTGGAAGTGTTAGATCTGCTGCTCGGCGGCAGACACTGGCGCGGCGTAGACAGTTCCGCAGTGAACAGGTCACTCCACTGTATCAAACGATTGTAATGCTCAGTAGTATTGTGATTTTGCTTCCAATCACAAATAGGTTACATCAGTTTCTCCTGCCATGTCATTGTAGTCTGTTTAGTCTAGCTAGTAAGACTATTTAGACTACAAAAATATAGCATTATTAGGCGTTACTATAGACTGCCTTGTTGGTCGAGTGGTTGCAAGCGCGACTGCCGATCGGGAGGTCCTGGATTCAAATCCCGGGTTGGGTGCTATTGGAGTTTTCTAATTTAGAATGTCTAGTAGTGATTCGGAGTGTGGATCATTGCCCGGTGTATGGCAATAGGCTCACCACCTATTCCATGGGACCTAAACATAACTGGTAACACGTGGGAGTGTACTACGCTCCTCTGCCTACCCCTTCGGACATTACAGGCGTGATGATACGTTACTATTTAATAAGGAGCTTGGGGCAGCTAGCAGTATTATTTAATAATACCTCATACTCCAGTGGGTTCTGACATCAACCTTACTCAACTGCAAACCAATTCTTTCTCAAAAACAGCTACCTGACGCATCTCATCGCCTTAATATTAACGTTTCTTGCAATTCAAAGTTATCACAAGCCTCATTTTATTTTATCGTGACGTCTTTACGTATTTTCTTTATTTTTAACTACAGTGACTTACAAATTTAAAGCTTAAATGTAGAAAAAACGAAACAAAAATCGCTATCTAATTGTCATCACAACTCACAAAAATATCGAGGTGCGTATAGGACTTATAAATTTAGGGACACAGATACAAAGGGTGGTCGTGGCTCTAAAATAAACCAATGAAAGCAAATTGGTTGCTAGTGTTGCCAACTATCTTCAACAGTACTTACTAGCTATGAAAATTATTTATCAGTTTTATACATTAATATTCTTTGGCAATACCGAATATTTTGCAAACTTGGTGAAGTACACGATTCGTATACCACCTTTCTACGTGTGCGAAGTGCGTATCCAAATTGTTTTCATGTCATACTGTATGGCTATGATTTTATAGCTTCTGAAAAATATTGTAATAAGTTGTACATTGTTGGCAACCCTATTTGGGACGGTTAGTACGCAACCAGTCCAAGAGCTATTTATAATCGGCTGTCTGACAGATACATTTGAAGACATTTGAAGACCTGGAGATGAAAAAGTGAAGAATAAAGTTCACTATTACTAAAGACGCCTTAACACCTCGAACGCCGTTCGACCATACAACGACGTCAATGGTTAAGTTATGAAAAACTATCCTGACGTCATTGATGTTCAAGGTCAACATTTGATTAACCTCCAGAAAGCAGTAATACTTCAACCTAACAGCATTGTAAGTCCACACTGTCCCAATACTCTGTTTAAACTCATAACTACACAAGTTTCTATTGGAAGTAACAGGTCACATTAAAATGGTAAAATAATCACAACGAATTTTAATGAAGTAGTTTTTCGAAATGAAATGTAAACTATTTTCTACAATTATACCTCAATCTATCCTCAACATTATTAGTCACCTAGCTATCTAATAAAAATATAAACAAAGCGAAAATAACTGCTCTTCATAAGCGGTAGAGTTCATTGTCCAAATTGTCTTTTTCCATCAGTATTGTTTCTGTGCACTTCTGGGTATCCATTCAGAGGTACATTAAAAATTCAAATATTTCTATAATTTAAAATTAACATTTCAGTTATATCCTATGAGCTATTATTCTATTGTGAAGAGCAATTCGAAATTCAAATGACACCACTCAAAAGGCCTCACTGTCTGGTCAAATATTCTACAAAGAATATTCACCTGTTTTTATTAACTACACAATTTAATAAACTATTTGATAGTCCCCTTATGATAATGAAAGTGACCTAACAAGGCAGTGAAATCTTCCTATTAATTTATTGCTTTAATTCAATTCAAATTCTTTTATGCTAGATATATTTTTGCTTAACCATAAGATTGATGTTATTTTTTAATTTGTTTCTGTGAAATCATGTGTATGGGATGAACCGATTTCAGTGTGGTTTTGCTTTTTAATAGCTTTGCAGTGTACATTGACTCTGTAAATATATAACAATTTCTTTAATCTCATTAATAAAATGTACTGAATAATTGTCTTTTGGATGAATTTAAGTAGATGCAAGGATTTGATGAAGCAATTACCTACAATGTAAACATACTACTGACTAAGACACAATCAAGATGTGAGTTTTAAATGTTTGACAACTTTCACTTCAGCATTTATCAGCTCACAATTGCTATTTAACAAAGTATCTATAGTGCAATTAGGTGTTTTTCCCAATTAAAACTATTATTTGTACAATCACAAACTTTTTTTTCTACACATATTTCCTCGTTGTATTTATCTTTTCATTGGTTCTCCCAAAAAAGAAAAAGGTTACACATTTTCAATTACATTAATTAAACTTCCAATATTACGAATTATTTTTTTATGTACAATTTCAGTTTGATATAATCGCATAAGAAATAAAAATTAAATATAAAATAACTTTAAAAAGGACATTGAAATATAAAGACTCAGTTCCGATTTGTGTTTTCACATTCAACCTTTGACCGTTCAAAACGGTTAGGTTACATAGCGACGGGATCACGGGGGAATATAAGTGGCTATATGATTAGTGGCAATTGTTCAAATAACCATATAGATCAGGTTATCATTTAAGGCAATCAAATTTTATGGAGATGATATTTGAACCCGGTAGAAAATAAGCTTCTTCAATTCAAGTCCAAGTCCAATCGATAATCCACAATCAGCAATTCAAGACATGCAGCCCGTGCTTCTCTATATACCTCTGACGCGCTTCCGCAATCATCTGGGCCTTTCTCTCCTGGAAGCTCAGTTCTCGCTCCTTGGCGCTCCTGGGGAACGTTCCGGTTGGGACTGGCGTGATGTACTTAGGCTGGGACGTGCTGGGCGAAGGCTCCGGTGACGGCTCGGGCTCCGCTGTGTACGGCGTAATGCCCTCTAAGAAGTTCGTAATTGTTAAATCCACGCTTCGGGTCGTCGCTGCAAAAATATAACATAAATATACATCAAGTACAATTAAAAGGTTTTAACTTTTTAATTTTATGATGCAGAAATAGAATATTCGATGATACAATGATAATTATGAGAAAACAATGAAGGGTTTCAAAATAATAAGTTGGAAAATGATAAAAATATCAGGCTAAAAAAACGAGTGTAAAACGTCTTTACAATTTGTGAACCCTTTCACGTGGGCCTATTGGGTGTAAATGTGATAAAAATCTCAACTTACACAGGTCCTTCACAATATCCTTGATAGGCACCCTTGGCAACACTTCCTTGACTTGACGGGCCAGTCGCATGAGCTCGGGAGGAGGTTCCCGCCGGGGAGCCCCAGGTCCACGGTTCAGCTCCTCCCACTTGTACTCTGTTACTTCCACCTAGGGAGCATGAACATAATAATTGTATCTGTAGAAAAATATATGGTACAAAATCTAAACATTTAATTGATCAACGAATAAAGTTGAAAAAACATTAGAATCACATGCTACACGTAGTCCAGTACAATACTTTTCCTTGCTAATAAGTAATAACAGTTAATTCAGTGTAGGTAGATGAAATAAAATAAAGAAAATTAGTGGAGCAAAAGGTACAAGAGTAACACTTATGATTGTCAACTAATAAGTAAATTTCAAAGGACTACTGTCTGTCTAATTCCAAAGGAATACTGATATGATTTATCTGATACTGAATATGATATATCTGTTTATCTATAAACAAGGGAGAATAAACCAGTTACCTGAAGAGCATCAGCAATAGCCTGCCTCAGGCGGTTACTAAACACCGCGTCGGGATCCTCATTCCTGTCCATCGCGGGCAACATCCTCACAGTAAACACAGTAGCCGGCGTCCACAGGAACCACAGAGCATCAGACCAGGGAAAGGCACTTCTCGAGTCTGACGGTCGGTGAACCGTAACATTGGTGAACAGACGTTCCACAGCTGAAAATGAATTAATTATAAACAAATGACGCTTCTAGCGCACAGGTCATCACATCCAGCAGTCATTACTTTATCATCATGCATGTCAGGAAACAGACCCTACAGACCTTGTTCACAACACTCAGTTACCCAAGCCAATAGTTGATAACTGGCATGAGATGACATACAAATGATTTCAGTTTACAATATCTGTACAATACCAAGTAGATAGCTTAATCGAATGTACAAGAGACTTGGAACAATTAGACAAACATTTTAAAACAAAGGTCCAATCATATAACAGAATTTTGACTGTGGGGGTATTCCCATGATATTATCTACTAACTGTAGGTATTTGATTTGTTGTCACAGACAAGCAGATTGTAACTTGAGGCATAAGTTGTCTTCAACTGATTCTACATAGAATTTGGCTCAACATAATTATTTGTTATTAGTAACTTTTTAATCATGGATTGGAAATATGCATTTTCTTTTATTTCCATATAATTAATTCCACTTACTTATAGCTACAGGTTGTACCCTATTTCCCAGTTGAAAGGGCCAATCTGTGAACTTGAGGAGTCCTTTCCCATTTGTGGGTCCACCTTCAGGCTGCAGCAGCACTGGCTTGCTTGGACACTCCGCAAAATGCTGCCTGTAATAATAGACATAACTTTTTCAAATTTATATGTGTTTTCATAAAGTTTGTATATACAGCAAATATATTTTTGACCAAATAATGAAAACCATATTACTGGCACATGAATGAAGTATTCAAAAATCCTAAATCATATGAATAACAATTAATATATGATAAAAAACAAAATAAACTAATGTAACATACTTTCTGGCAAACTGCGCAACATTTTTTATTCCGAGAGTGGATGCAAAAAACGGTGGCACTTTCCATTTTCTCAACTGTAACAAAAGTAAAAATATTACAAATCACCATCATCATCATCATCATTTCAACAATAGATATTCACTGTCATACATAAACCTCTAACAAACATCACCATAAATCATGATCTCCTTTTTAATATTAGTAACATTAGGACACAATGGATAATCATCAGAAATTAAACTATATTATAATAAATAAAAACAGGACAAGATAATATCTATGCAAGGTGACATAGTCATGGTCGCGATATCACCTTGTATAATATAACACAGGCATATAACATTAGCTGCAACCACATGGCCACTTAATATAATAATAGGTGTAATGTTTATACCTGACAACATAGAAGTGTAAAAAATGCTTTCTGTTGAAATACATGCAAATAACTGAACTCGATGTGCATATTAAGCAATTAAAACACCCAAGACTCAGTTATCTTGACCGCAAAAATCAGTAACTGGTCTGGTCGATGGAGGGGTCAGAAGTCTTAAAAATCAGTGCAGGTATGTGAAAAAAATGATAAATCAGGTCTGCTAGGATAGAGATACATGGCACTCAGTGGTCTCTGTCTACCCCATAAAGGACAAAAGACAATACATAAAAAGTAGTCCACTTGCTTTATTGGGGATTACTTTTCAGATGCAAAGACTCAAATCGGTTACTTAAATACTCACACTGATGGTACCGAGGACATGAGCAGCCGCTAAGGAATCCAAACACGACACGTAGTTGGCGACAAGCACGCTGCAGCGCTGATCTCGGTTGCCCTTCACTTTCACATACACTCCTGTTCACAATCATATGGGGGTATAAGTTTTCTTACTTTCAGCATAACAAATATTACAAAAAAAGGCCTCAACAAATCTGACATATCATCGAATGTAGATTTGTTATATCTCAGTGTTGAAATAATTATATAATATGATTATCAGCTGTCTAGTTACCATAGCATAGGTTTTGACCAATTTGAAATTAATGTGCTGTTGAGACATCGCCATATGGTCACCAATCTCGAAATAAGCATCAAGAGAGCTGGGGTTGTGATAACCAGATATTGAATAAACTGCACAATTATAAATATAGAAGTATGTATATGCTTTCATTAATACAGTATTACAACACGAAGACACAACAAAAATTTGTTTCGAATGAGAATTGAACCCACAACCCCTTGCTCAACAGTGAGGTTCACTAACCACTGGACTGATAGTCAAACTGAATTGTTAGCATACAACACTGTATCTTGAGAAACACAGCAGCAACAGCAGCAGCGGCATTATAGGCAGTGCGAGAAGCTGTGCTCTAAGATCCTCAACCTGCATTCCCAGGGTGGGATTTATGGGTAAAATTACCTCAAGGGATGCTTAAGTCCACCAGTGGACTTATACAGGGTAGTGATGGTAGTAAATATATTTCAACATTATGCATAATATATAGAGTATTTTACAAGATCCCTTTTTACAGGTATTTAATACACCCAGAGTATATACCACTTTATAAGACAATTGTCTATGATGTAACATTGTGATGGTTACTAAGCTTAAATAGTACAAATTATTTGTTTCCTTTGAAGGGAAAAACCTGAAGGATATTTAAAATATCTTGTTACAATTGACCTTCATGGATTCTGACCCAGTATAACCGTTGATACTTATTATTAACTTATTGATTAATTCTTTACTTAAATGAGTATTTCTTTAATAAGATGAGTATTTCTTACAATGAATTAAAATACATATTGATAATAATGTCTGTTATAACCCTGTTAATCCAAGATCCCAGTACCCCCAGATGTTACTTATTTCTCAGGAATAAAATGTATAGAATAACATAGTGTTAGTGTAAACTATAAGTGTATGCATACTTGCAAGCTTGGGCTGAGGGCCAGTTTACCGGTATCAGATGCTACAGGTAGGTAAAAATAGTACTTACATTTCTTATAACCTCAGTGTTGATTTTTACATATGAAAAGATTATTAAAAATTAAATAATTTCTAATTTCATCTCCTTATATCTATTGCATAAAACATAAACAAAGTTGTCTTTGGTCCACAGAGATAGTACAACATCTTATCTAGCTTGTTAATATAATCTGTATAAAGATTAGACAATAATGTAACATAAATCCCAGAATATGCCCTTTCTACCTCACACCATGGTCTTAACATAAGTAAGCATAATCTCAAATGAAGCAGTAAAGGTCCTTCTGCATGAATGCACTTGAACAGACTAATCAATTCTAACACAATCCATAACTGAGTGACAATTAGATACAAATTGTTTTAGGAACAATTCTATTCCTTTCAAAGGTTATGATTTGAATATTGGGTGTTGGGGCAGATTAATGAATTTTTAGTTAACAAGTATAAAAATAAATGTACGGAAATAGAACACAAATATGAAAGTATATGGAAATTCAGTTGGAACAAACAACTACTGTTACAATGTAGCTGATGGATGTTATTTAATATCAATTTAATTACATTGTTTGACTTACCAAATGTCCAGCAGGCGAGAGTCGACAGAACTTGCCTAACTGCAGACTTGTTCGGTAATATTATTGACGCGATCCACAAAACTAATGCTAGAACAGTCCGAAATGCCATCAGTATTAAACCAAATGGTAAGTATAATAGAAACTGCAGCACATTTTCACCACAAAACCTGCAACATACGACAATATCCGTGTCACAATAATCTCGAACAGTATTATTACCAAACAATATCGAAACTTGCACACAAACTTTCCCTAGATTTTTATGAATTACCTGTCATCGTTGATCAATTTGTCCACTGTTATAACCATTGTTCCTCAGTTCACTTTCAAATATGGTACTCCTCTAAAAATAACATGCGCTACGATATTGGATAATTTATTAAAGTGCGAATATATGTACAGGAAAATTGTGATTTGTGACCCTACTACGTACGTATCCAATGTTTGTGTTGCCACTACCAATTTTCATGGTTTAAAATGGGGACATATTAAAAAAATAATAATGACAGGTACACATGTTGTGAGAAAATAATTACTGTCGTATTTTAAGTTATGAAGCCCTTCAGCAAGCCCCATAAATAAAATGAAATAGACTTCAATATTTTTTGCATCAAAATTGAGTTACCAATAAAAGTTTGTAGTTCTGTCATATTATTTATTGTTCTTCTGCTTCTTAATCGTTCACTCTTGTCAGAGTGGTCGTAATTGATGTGATTACCTATTCAAATGTCTAAAATTGCAAAGCAATTAAAACATAGCTTTTAGCTTGATGCTATATGGTAACAATAATTTTGCAATGACGTGACCGTAAATATTGCGATCAAGAATGTAAGGCTAAATTCTCACTCTATCAGGATCGAAGCAAAATGTCTATAGTCGCGGGTAAAACCGATTGTTGGCATGGCGACTCGTCGCCACGCTACCCTAGTTCAGTTAGTGCTAATTAGAGACAGCACTGCATACCTGTTTGTTCTCCTCTGTGCAAGAATAGGATTCCTAACGTCAGTTGTTTGTAGTTACTTAATAGGATTGAACGATATGAATATTTTTTGCAATCCTTGTAATAAAATTTATTTACGTCATTACATTGCATGATTAAATATAAAATAAAATTTAACGTTACGCTCGTATTTTAGCGCAGTATATTGTTCCCACGTTTCACCAGGTATGACGGTCATGAAATAGGGGATGGCAAAAATCTTTTTTTATTTTTATTCATTTTATTTTTATCACTTTTTATTTTTATGATAAATGTTTATTAATTAGATAGTCATTTTCTGGGTAAAATTCGTAATATATTATTTTTTCATTGTGTCATAATTAGTTCCTGTCGTAATTTATTAGTTTATGCATATAACTTGTACAAAATAATGTTTCTTATCTACCTGGCGTCATGTGACGGCTCACATTTTTTTCTGTCAATAAATTTTGCATGTTATTGGAGATAGAACTCAGTGTGCTATTAAAGTAAAACTAGAAGTATATATCGCTACGTATGGCTTTGACCATCATCTAGTGGGAATTGAACCTAATAATAATGCTTTTTTTAAACTCTGATTCCTGGAAAGTTACAAATCTAAGAATCTTTCGAATATTGTAAATATAGATATTATAAACACTTAACGATTTCTTAGTTTATATTCTAAACCGGATTTTATGTTGATTCAATAGCAGGTATTGTAATATGATTATGGTAGTTTTTTTTAATAATTGAGTCACAATGATATTAATAGGTGCCCTCATATTAGTAATAATAAGGGTTATGAAATATCTTAACTACGGATTTTTCTGAACAATTAAATAAAAAACAGACTTGGTAGAATCTTACGTTAGTATGTGAAGTTGTTTTCTTTCAAAAAGCGTAATGTCAAAGTCATCTGCTTGTTCTATCTGTCTTGTTGTTGTTTTACATCCTTGTTCCAATTGTCAGTGAAATGAAAAGAGGAGGGTTGTTTGGTTGAGTAACAAAGAAAAGAAGGCATTTTAGTTTTTTTTTGTATTGTAGTGCAATTTTAACGACTTCAGGAATCTCCTTTCGTGTCTTATGTGTATCCTTTTTTATATAATAGACGGTGAAAAAAACAGGAATTGAAATCAATATACAAGGTCGAATTCCATATTCAGAAAGTATTCAAGATTATTATTCGCAATAGTTATAGAAATTATATTAATGGAAAGCATAAGGTCATCTGGGGGTGAAAACATGACGGATGTGGAAGATGAGCCTAGTGGGGTCAGTAGTGGGGAACAGTTTCGTGAGCCTGCCCCTGGCTCCACTCCTCGACCCACTAGTTCTTCCATGGCGCTCAATGAAATGGAAGAAAAAATGCGTCGCAAATTGCAATTTTTCTTCATGAATCCAATCGAGAAATGGCGCGCAAAACGAAAGTTCCCTTATAAGTTCGTCGTGCAAGTTATTAAAATAGTTCTGGTGACGTTCCAGCTGTGCCTTTTCGCTCACAACAGGTACAATCACGTCAATTACACGTGGGATAACCGTATAAGCTTCTCACACTTATTCCTGCTTGGCTGGGACTCTACTCGCGAAATCAACGCCTACCCTCCTGGCGCAGGGCCCCTAGCAGTATACAAGGTGAATGAATTCTTTGACGCATTGGATTATGCGTTTGCGGGATATTCGAATCTATCCAATGCAATAGGGCCCTACTCCTATGATGATGAAAATAATGTCATGCCAGATCCAGTGTTTTGTCAGTATAACTACAAAGAAGGCATCATTCATGGTTTCAATGAAAGTTATGAATTCAATTCGGAAATTATTAAAAATTGCACAAATTTCACCAAAACAGATAACAACAACTTCAAATCAAAGCTCTTTTTACAAGATGCTGGAATGAACATTCATTTTGCATCTCTAGTCAGAGCAGAACTAAAGTTTTCATTGAAGACTATAAACTTTCGGGCTGCAGGACCCATCACACCTCCAGACTGCTACAGGTTCGATGTAGCGATAGTTTTCGACAATGAAGACCATGATGGACAAATGTCTCTGGTACTTGAAGCGGAACCTCATAAATTGGCATGCAAAGGAGATAAGGAATATATTACTGACAACAAAATTGATCAAATATTAAGAAGCATTCTGAATATCCTGGTAATTTTGATATGTTCATTGTCACTTGTCCTGTGCAGTAGAGCTATATACCGAGCACAGCTCTTGAAGGAACTAACTGTTCAATTCTTCAGAAGGTCATACAATAAAGAGTTAAGTCTTGATGGGAAACTTGAGTTCTTGAACATGTGGTATATCATGATTATTGTGAATGATATACTCATTATCATGGGGTCTTCAATAAAAGAACAAATTGAAAGAAATCAATATACTCATGACCAGTGGAATGTATGCTCTCTATTTTTGGGCACAGGCAATCTTTTAGTTTGGTTTGGAGTTTTGAGATACTTGGGTTTCTTCAAGACATACAATGTTGTAATATTGACATTGAAAAAAGCAGCTCCAAAGATATTCAGATTTTCTTGCTGCGCCTTACTGCTGTATGCTGGGTTTATGTTCTGCGGATGGCTCATACTTGGACCCTATCATATGAAGTTCCGTTCGCTGGCAACCACATCAGAATGTCTATTCTCATTGATCAATGGGGATGACATGTTTGCAACATTTTCAATTATGTCTAAGAAGTCACCAATGCTCTGGTGGTTTAGCCGAGTTTATTTATACTCATTTATTAGTTTATATATTTATGTTGTATTAAGTTTATTTATCTCTGTTATTATGGATGCTTATGATACTATTAAACAATATTATAAGGAAGGCTTCCCGAAAAGCGATTTACAACAATTCATCGGCAATATAGCTATTGAGGAGGTGTCTTCAGGCTTGTATAGATGCCAAAGCTCATCATCTTTAAATGCCATAATGAACTCGTTATTCTGTTGTAATGTTTATAGAAGTGCATATTCCAAAATAGGGGGTGGTACATCAACTATAAACATGTTGTAGAAAATTATATATACAATTTATTAATTGATATAATGTTACATGTGGCAGCATAATGTAAATATCATCACTAGTGATAAGGCTAAAATATTTGTACGGTTAAGTATAGAGTTTTAATTGTTACCAGTAACAGAATGTTACAATAGCTACCAAAGAAATAGAAAAGAGGTAGATTCAATGTTATTTTTTAGAAAAGAAAATCATGTATATTGTAATTTCTTTATTTGTGTATAAAGAGATTTTGCATGTATATTGGAAATATATTATTATTGTTAAGTCTGTGTTGTTATTTCATGTTAGATCGCTAATGATGTGTCATTGACTTATGTGTAATTATAATGGAATATATACCTATTATAACAGTCCATTTGTGGTAATCATAAAGATATATTAATCTCATGAATGATTTATAACTGTATGTCTATTGTGCTCTCAATAAAAATCGATAAACTCACTGTGTTAAGATATAAAGTTATTTTCTATCTTGATAAAACTCTTAAATTAAGTGTTTAAATCGACCCTTATACTTTAGTAAGTGATAGAGGTTTGTGTGGAATATATTAAGGGATCAATTAAAACGAACTTTTGAGTTAAATTCCATATAACTTATAAATCAATATCGAGTGTATTTTATGTTGTGCATTTATATTGCTACTGCAAATTGATAGACAAAGGAAGGAAAATATATTAATAACATGTGGCTAGGTTTCTAATTTTAATTATAACATAACATACTAAGGAAAATTCTTTGCTGCATTTAAAGTAAACAGTACCACAATAATTTATACTCAATATTTTCTAGGGTAACATTGAGTACGATAAGGAAGGTACATTTATGTTCAATATTTGATTGTAATTGATGTCGGTTATGTCAATGTTGTTGTTCTGATATTAAAGCCGCTATCTTAAATAGCGGGCTACAGAAAATTATATATACTGCCTAGTGTTTGATTGGCAATGCCCAGTTTGTATTTTTATGGATGAAGGTATGCCATCAGAAGATAAAAATAGTGCAAAATTTTTCTGTTAAATTATAATCACTGATTTCTATCTAACAATGACTAACGAACAATATTTGCTTACAGAGCCATCACAAACTTGTTCATCTTATCTTGGCCATATATTTAACTACATAAATACGTACTGAATATAATTGTGAAAATGTTTACACACAGAATTCTCTACCTCCATAGTAAATGAGTGTATTCACCATTTTGCGTTGAGATAATGAAAGTATTGACAATACTTCGTTATAGAAATAGACATTAGACATTGATGAGAAAAGGGTAGGTTAGGTAAGTATCCCTGTCAAGACGGAAAAATGCATCCCCGATCTCATGCCGGGATACCACAACATCGTAAGAGGCCACTAAATCCGGCGCTGCCTGATCGTGGTAAGACACGGCCTGCATTAGCACGGCTATTGAATATTATGAAATGATGTGACTAATCTTGTTTTATTTTGCAAATTTAAAATATAAGAATGTATGTAAAATATAAGAATGCGAGTTTAAGCGACCGTATTCCAATCAAATCGGGGGAGTCTAAAAAGTCCTAGGTCACGAGAAAGTAGGTATACCTATTAGACAAGCAAGTATTACTAGCAAAGGCGAAATAAGTTAGTAAAGACCATTGCAGCTGAACATGTTTGCCTTTTGTCTACGTCTGTAAATATAAAAACAAATAAATCTTGTCTTAATTTCGCGCTCGATAGGTTTTGTAGCGTGGTAATCGCCTGACCTCGATCGCTAAGACTGAAATTTACTATAGCATCGGTGAGTAATTCCTTTGGAAGGGCTCGACTTTCAATGCCATTCTATCTAAATATCACTAGACTTGCTTAGAGCTACGTTCAAAATCCTAAATCATGTGTTTATTTTTTTTTCACTTACACTTCTAATAAAGCACAATGAATATAAAAGAGATTTAATATTAGAATTTTGGAATTACAACTACAACGATTACTAGATTCGATTACGAATTCCTAGGAGAGGTTACCTCAGTAAACACTTTAATTTCACGGTTTTATCTAAAACGATAATTTTTATCGGTAACCTTGATCTAATATAGAAGTCGATAGTTAAAGGCAACAAATGTGCTTATGGGGTAACCTACTTTTCAAGGGCAATGGTATGACATATTTTGCTAATACGAGATTTGAAGATTACGATATCTTGCAAAAAATACTAGTTTATCACACTACTACAAAGTGATGTGTGAAAATTTAAAGTGCTCACTTAATACGTTTTAGAAAGCTACCTGCGATTGCGAAATTATTACATTACGGCTGTTAGACTAGTTTGTGTCGAAATAGTTTCTAAGCTTAACACAACTTTCCTTTCCGAAGCTTTTTTCCGGTAGGTACAGGTTAAACGATATTATACTAACAAAACCAAGATGTCTCGTAGGTATTTACATATGTACATCTACGCTAACTGCGCACATGTCCCAGCTACACCTTATTTGATATCGTCAACTAATGTTTTCCTTATAGCGATCTTAAAATTTATATTACTTACATAAATAAACGTCCTTTTTTTGATACTGAAACGCTAGTGCAAACATTTCTTTTAAATAATACTGGGCGTTCTCAGTATTGCTTCATCGTTTCATCCACATTTTATCGTTCCACATTGCCCCGATTCCCTCTAGAGAGGTGGTCGGCAGTTTTACATTGCATAAAAGACAAGGAAATAGTCTTAAACATGCAGCTTTTAGGATTATAAGATATAGATAATTAATATAGGTATCACCATAAACCAGCACTACTTGCTTATTTTTTTGCCGCTTGCATTGCCTCTTTATCTTTTATAACTCGATTCTTCAAACATAAAGTATTACAGAAATTTTACCCAATCGTTTATTTAGTCCAAAAACCTCGATAGTGCTGTTTTCCTACATTATTACAACAAATAATGTTGAATTTTAAAATGTACGCAACATCATAAAGCTAATGATGTGTGTCGAGATCTCAAATCCGACTTTCAGAATCGGAAACAGAATTTTTAACTGCCAATGTGTCTGTTACGTCCACATGTTAATAAGTAAACTATTAGAGCCTACTACAAACTATACGTTTTGTTATTAAATTTGCTATGGTGTTTTTACAGGCGCTCGATATAAAATATATAAGGAATTCGATCAAATGGAAATACTGTTAACCTATTTGTTCTCGTAACCAATTAATACAATCATTTTTATACACGGTTTTTAGATATTTTGTATTTATTGCATATTGTAACTGCCTTGTCTTTTTGGAAATATTAAAATATTGAACATGAAATCAGTATACTGATGTTTTGTAGTTATTCAGTTAGATTAAATATTGCTCTTTATTTTTTACTAGGTCGAAATAATGTGTATTTTGTGTTCTTTTACCCCAATAATCAATTAGTATAATTTATTCATCCATGTTTTATATTTTGCGATAAATTATGTTATTTTTGAAGTTAAAACTTATTAAGGCTTGTTGAGGCTTGATTTTTTTAAAATGAAAAATAGAGCTTCGAGGTAGCGTTGTGCTAAATATCGCATTTGCACGCCCTTTATTGCCCAGTTTTTATTAGCTTTACTTTGTCTAATTGATTCTTCTGGCATAATTATTTAGATAAAGGCAAGGAAATTATAGGAATCAGCTGAAAGATATTACAA
>DWME01000152.1:0-42591 GCA_018244795.1 Parelbella ahira ahira | reverse complement strand
CTACTGCCTTCACTCGATAAAATAGCCCCTACTAGCCTGCCATATAACTGCTATATAAGATTTTACAGTATTAACGTTTCATTGCAACTGATATTACTTATATACTCGTATTTCTCGGTGACTGTAGAAGAAACATGTGACCTTTATAAGCATATAAATGTATCGCACTCGGTGCTATCTAACTAACCTGTAATGTATCTGGCGTGGCGATATAACAATATTCATTAAAAATAAATATCTATATCGCTTTTTTAGGTACCTACAAAGAAAATACACCAACAAATTTCAATTCGCGATATGAAAAGGAAATTCGGTTTAAACCTACTTAAATAACATAACGATGTTTAAACGAGATGATATAGTTAATGCAAATGAGGGAGGCATATGTACAGATCCCATTCGCACATGTTGACATTCTACCCAAAGCGCGGCAATGCCATCAATCGCTCACCCCCTATCGTAATCTCAGCAGTATTTGCACAATCTTAGCACCAACTAAGCTCTCCGTCCATTATTAATTGCACTTCTCAGGTGCGGAGATTATCCTTATTACACCACCGCAAAGCTGGAAGCGTGCAATTCCACGAACCCCGTCTTAGTATTCTATGTGTACTAGTGTATATCACAAATACACTTAAATATACCCCACACGTAAGGCTGGACGATCTCCAGCTACGTGGTGAGAGGATATACGCAAAATGGCTGGCATCGACACGTGGATACGTGACAATAGACACGAAGAGTTGCAGATCGACTTCAGTGGGATATTATTGCAGAAGCCTATATCAAGCTGTGGAACAAATCGGGCTGATGATGACGTCATAACAATACCTTTTATAACCCGATGCTGGGTACGGGTATCGGGCACAACAGGAAGTAACGTGGAACAAGCTGTAACACTGCTCCAGACCAATTAGTGGCAAGGCATAATGCTTCTATATAAACACAACTAATACATTGTTATTACAATGTAATAACTGATTATTTCGAGTGCTCGTAACCCTGACAAGACTGCGGATAGATAATAAAGCAATAGACAGTTGTATGATTTTTATGATGATTTTTCTTATTTACTTGTAAACTGAAATCTTGGCCAATGGTTACAATATAAAAAACATATCAGGTACGTCCACCAACCAGAGTAAATTAAAAGACTAATTCTATTTGTAAAGTAAGAAAGTCGTAATAATAATGAAAACAGGATGTTAATAGCAGCCAACGATTCATTTTAACTATGTCATCACCGTCACTATCATCGTCGACAATAACTGTCGATCTTTCCACTGTTACTGAAGCTTCTCGTCTCCGAACAACAAGGGTTAATGTCGCTGGTCAAATAGCGGGTTGGCAGACAATTTCATCATACGAGTAAGTGTGGGTCATACTCTACCACAAAAATGTAGACCGTTGCATTACTGTTTAAAATGAAATAACACAACAGTTTCCCATATTAAAGTACAGCGATTGCCATAGCTATTGTCGAAGTGAGGTAAGACTATATTTGCTTAGCGGCCCAGAGAAAATGTGACTTTATTCAATTAGGTTCAATCAATTTGTGAATAGATTCAATAGAGTAGCGCAAATAAGTTTTATTATTACGAGCTAATAGAGTCTGTTTCGTACGGATTAAGTAATAGGTTTTAAGTAGGTACCGATTTCAAAACGGCCAGGAATTGCGAGAGGCAAATTAAAAATCGAATTGGCTTTTGGAACGCGACGTGCGCTGGTCTGCGGCCGGCCCGATAGTGATGTAACACGTCATACAACCGCCAGTGCAAATATAAACTGGAGTGATATTTTTTATTATCGATATATTGTCACACCAGGTTCTTCACAGAGTAGCTGGAGAAAACTTAGAGCCAAATATTTCTATCCTCATAAGTCAGATGTGCTTTCTTTTATATTCATTGCTTATTTTATATTCATAGTTGTAATGATTTGAGATTGTTTTAGAGTGCGTGTATGTAATTATGGTATACATGTAGCATATCCCATATGTATTTATGGGATACATATTGCTGTGTCCATAAGAAATCTGACGTAAAGATATAACAATAACGATTCTAAATACTAATGGATCAGAGTATCTGCTCGCAAGCCCTTGAGTTACACGCAAGGTGCTTCACCCATTTTGCGTGTAGACTCGGAGGATACGCAGCGCTTGAGGCTGTCGTGATATCCGCTTATTTCATTAATAGCGCTGAAGTAGCAGCACTAACGGCACACGAACGCTTTGGTGCGATGACTCGCTTTGACAAGAAGAAGAAATAATCGCACGTAATCGCGTTCTGTTCCCATAATATTTAAAAAAGAATAAAATGTCAGAGCCGCTTAAATATTCATCGAAACTGCACGCGTATGTGAAGCAGACAAAGACTGGCTTTCTCCAAGGGAAGGCGACGCGCAATCTAGCGATTACCTGCCAGTTTTTGCCCCCCCTCATTATGCAGATTCTGGCGAAAAAGGAATAAATTTAATAACACGCGTTCGTGCGCATGCGTTATCGTACGCACTTGCGGCTGATAATCTACTCGTGCGCCGCCGCCATTACTGTGTGCGTAGGGATGGCCGTGGTGCCTGCCTGCACACACGCACACACTTTCACATGTTTTTTATCAACTTTACCTAACAACGGCAAGTCGATCGGTGGCAACTTTAATTGAATTGTCACTATTATTATAACTTCACGCTAGGTTCGTTATGAGGTAGACGAAGAGAGCCGAATGCCAAATATCCTTACTGACCTAACGTGCTTTTTACATTCGTCATTCTTTTCACACCGATAGGTTTTGGAAATTTCAGACTTCCCTAGTAGGTACTGGCTGTATCTGACCTATTTGATCAAAATACGTGAGCCTTAGTCTCCCTCGATACCCCCGTTTGTTAACAGTGGCGTTGCATGCCACATATCATGTATTGCTCTGTAAATGGGTTAAAACCTTAATAAACAAAGAATACTGAAACATCTTTTGTATGAAAATTTACCCATAATTAACAGTATATTTCAGCTAAGTACAGGCGTGCCTCGCCGTGGGCTACCGAAATTCCTCATCCAACCGCTCGCTCAACATCTTTATTCTTATCTCCGGTCATTACACGAAAAAACCGTAGTTCGTAAAACAGCAGTATCGACTATAATCTGCAGAGTTCAAGATCTCAATGTTACCAATATCACGCTATCGCTAATTCGAGCGAAATTATATCGGAAGTCGCTCTCAATTTTCGGAGCTCATTACTTCGCAATTTTTCAAAAGATGTGCCCGTGATGTTCGTGAGAAATTTATTTTGTAACAGGATCAGGGCTACGGTAAAAAAGCAGCGCGCGTGTCCACGGCAGCCGTCGAGCAAGTAGTCTGTAAATTATGGTTAGTTTTTGGGTGCGCCTGCGCAATGCTGCCTCGCATCTTTTCGCCACCCGCTCCCCGCCCGCGCCCCGCGCCGCCCGGTCACAGACCTCTGCCTTTCCGTCAATCTCGACTACTTATCCGTCCGCGCCGATCCCATATATTTATCATTTTTCCCCAAAAAGCTGTGCGCAATAAAGATCCTATCTCGCCGCTCGAGAACACGCCCTGAACGGTTTCGAAACTTTAGAATTGACAAATCGATATCGCAAGAGATATTTATTGAGGCATGTATTATTGACTATGGCCGGCTCATTGTGACGCCAAAATTAATCTCCGAGGGTTTAGCTGCGTCACAAAGACGGCGTGCCGGCGCGTACGGTGGCTATTACGGCCACCATTTTATAATTACATTTTTTAAATAGTTTTTTCAGACCGAGTCCATATTAAAACGTCAATGTAAATAACTTGTTAGCCGCAATCTCATTTCTGGGCGATTGGATATTACAATAGTGTACGTGATTTGAGAAAGGTAACGGTGTCGCCGCTTTATCCGCCAGATGGAGCCCATTACGGGCCGCGACGCCAGCGCCGCGCGTGTCTGCAGCGCGCGCGCTGTGCGCCCGGATCGATTTCGATCGTTCAAATAAAAACTAACTTTCCGTCCCGACTCACAACTCATTTCTAAACACGTCACCCTATCGAACACAACTATACATAAAATTTCTATCCAAATTTATCCAATTAAAACCAACGAAAAGAAAATCTTAAATACACACCTGATTACAAGACAGTTTAGACCTAACCGCACTCGCGTTCAGCATAGTTACAGCCAGACTCAATTAGATAAGCAAGCAACTTAAACGACAAAAAAAGCGTGATACATCATTCTCGTGATGTGGAAAAAATGATCCGCGTCAGTTATAGTTCGATTATAACATCACAAAGAAAACGGTTCGCGCGCCGAATAATTAGATCTGAATCCGAGCATTGTGGCCGAATCCGACGCAAATTGAACCACGGAGTATTTCACCTGACAAGGCCGTACGTGTGTAATTGCACGGATTTATCTACTATAAACTCTCAACAGTTTTTGTTGCAGTCAATCTCGGCACGCGCCTACTTTCTATGTACCTACCTACCTATCTGGAGATGTAATTTGTCCACTGTTTTTTATTAGACTCCCGAAATACAGGCTGAGCTATCGGTCGGCAGGCTGCGCTAACGGTCGGCCACTAACGACCTTTTTTGTTCCATTACGTATGTACGCTATGCTTAACTAAGCTACAAGTATTGCCCAGTGTATGCCAATATGCTCAACCCCAATTCCATGGGGGGGCGTATGACCCGACGAATCGTGACAGTTTACTACACATCTCTATCTACCTGTTCGGAGAAATATGTATGAATGATATGTTAACTAAGCTACAGAACATTGTTACCAACGTTACTTTGAATGTCCCTTTTTATTGAGATATTTGACTAAGAGTGTCATTCAACCAAAAAAGTTGAATATACGTTTATGTTTCCCGAATGATATAATTTCGGATTACTCAAGAGAAGAGTAAAAAATAGGCACTGCCTAGATAAGTATGGTACATGCTATGCTACATCTCGCTTACTATCACGGCAAATTGTAGCCAAAAGCTTGCATAAGGAATTGAAATTTATTGAAAGGAATTTTGTGTTTTCATATCGGAAATTTTAAAAATCTTTGCAAAGTCCCGATTAAGGAAAATAGGATCAATTAAGGAAAATATTATTATTTTACCATCAAGAAGTTATTTACGGGCAGACAGTGAATATCGAGTAAATCATATTTACATGCTTATAACGCTGATGCAGGTACTTTGAGTAGGTACGTACATTCATCTCTCTTTATATACAGATTTCGAACACTTCTGACTTTCCTACAAACTAGTACAAAGATATACAATTAATTATATAGCACAACATATGTACCTACATCTCATTAATAAAATCAAAATAAATGTAAATGGAACAAAAAATCTTCTAAGCCTAATAGACACTTAGTTTAACACACAAGTGCTATATATTACACGGTTCGTTGAATTTGTCTTCGCATTTAAAATAGTTAAGATATGTTTAAATTTAGGAGCTACTTACAAAGAATTTTTACTTTTATTTTACAGTTTAATATTCCGTATGCAAGCTTTTTTCCTATTTTTTATGTCATTATCTAAATCTGTACTATCATGTAAAAATAATTGCCCTGTATATTGTTATTGTAAATAATATTCATTAATATATTATCATTATTAAGTATGTATACCCCTACACAGCCGACGTGCTCGTACGTTGATCACTGGCTGCACACACGGCCGCCGGTTGCGATAATGTGTATTACAATAATAGGTAATACGAGTTATCGCAGCGACCAATAATCCGCGATAATGGATTAACGTTCTACGAATATTTATAAACACCGCAATCGATAAACTCGATCGTATAAAGCGGATCGATTATTATTTTCGTCACGACACGCGAAATGGTCGCGGCCGCCGATAACGAATTTGTCACATCTACATCTAAACGTGCGCGGCTAGGCGCGTTCTCATTGGAATTTTATTTGAATTTGATATTTTAAAATACCATATAATTGAGACCAAGGCTCATTTAAACTGACCAAATAGGTCAAGTACTGCTTGACGGGGGCATTTGAAATTGCCCAAACTGGCATCCATGTGCAGAGAGAATGATGAATGTGAAAGAAGCCCGGCCAGTTTGTGACGATAGAGATATATAGAACTCGTTGTTCCCTACCTGATACTTCAAAATACCACATTATTCAATTATTTGCGATTTTTCAATAAGGTTGTGTATGACTATTATATCAGCCATAGGTAAGCGAGGTGTAGCCTAAGACGTAGGACGCTTGCCTGGACAGTGTCTATTCATTCTTATCTTTAGCAAGTCCAAGTTTTACAAATCTAGAAACATAGACACCAGCAGCGAATCCACTGATTAAATCGTCAACGGGAACAATTTAGCGATACGTTTCGTTCTGCTGTAGGCTGTGGTATTTGAAAAAGCTATTATTTATTTATAGAAAAAAAAGCAATCACTTTGAAAATAAAGTGTCTTTAAATATTATTTGGTTTTCAGTGACGAAGCTAAGCTACGCTTGTATTGAATTTTGCAATGTCTAAAAAACCTGTCACAAACATTAGATTAAAAAACGATTAAAAAATAATCATTAATCTTAACGATGTTAATTTGCTCGTTGGTCGAGCGAGCGATAAATGTGAGTGGGCATTTCCAAAATGTGATTACGTGCAATAAGCATTGTTAACTACTTATAATGTGAATTTTTAAGTTTTTTAATTGCATCTAAACAAAGGTACTTATAAATTCTAAGGTGCTTATAAACTCTAACGCTTAGAATTTATGAAAACCTTAGAATTTATAAAAGTTTATGCCAATTTATAAAAGTCTGCCAACCCACTCTTAGCCAGCGTGGCAGACTACGGCCTTAACCCTCTGAATATGAGAGGAGACCCATATTCCAACAGTGGAATGACAAATGGATCGATTATTATTTTATTTATGGAAGTGTTATAGAATAAATTATACAAGTGCACGTCTTTTTGTTATGGTTTGGAAATTTTCGGACATATATTTATATAAGCGATAATCTTGCTTGTTTGAACTTTGAATCAAACGTTTTATCTTATCCTCCGGTGCGAGCCGCCTCTAATCTCGTGACCTTTACAGAAAAAATAAAGGAAGACCATTAAAATTGGTTTTAATGGTCTATTTAAGAGATTATGAAATATTTTTATAGCTTTGGTATCTTTTATGTAGACATCTATTTATGTACTATAGGTACCTACACCATATTTTACATTGGACATATAACGTCAAAAGTAGAACCACTACACTCCTCAGCGTAACCCTTTAGGGAAATATAGATGTTATTTCGTGTCAATGATATTTTTTTTTAGTTTTAGCTATTCTTTTTTCCTAATTTTCCGCATAAATACTTCTTTAAATATATATTTATTATTTCAATACATGATATACAACAGCATTAAATTTACACTTGTATAAAAAAACAATAAATCTGTAAAAATAATATTATCATAGAAAAAAACGTTAAAGTAATAGAGAAATTAAGAAATATATTTACGTGAATATTTAGATATTTTTAAAATTGTATTTAATGCCCAGGTATCTAATTATACCATTTCAATTATAACATTGATAAAGTACTACATTACAAGTATACCCGAGTCGGCTTCGGCAACTCCTGGCTCCCTCAACAGTCAGTATCCGATAGATTTGGTCAAGTTAGGGGAGACTTGGCCTCCGGCACATGCATTGGTCAACATCCGTATCTTATACATATTTTTTTAATTTTTCATTAGATCTGTCCTAGCATGATGATATAAAACATTAAAAGTATAAATTACTACCTATACCTATCTAGTAGATATTTTTTTTTTGTTAGTAAGAAATATTAGGAACAATTTTTATAAATGTTACACGACCATTGTTCCTCGAAATAATAAAAAGAAAGAACAACGTAGTGTTCATTACTGTTTACATGTTGCATTTAATCGCTTGTCGTCGATCAAGCGCGCTAATTGCGACCAGTGGATGCGTTAAACGCGTGTAAGTTACACGACTTAATGCAATTAAAACAGGCATATTAGCCACCCACTAATAACTAAATTGATATCACTGTCACGAGATCATTGGTGCTTTTTTGCTTCGTCGTTCCTTGTTTTAACGGGTTATTTAGTTGGATTGTTAAGTAAATTACATTTTAATTTTGACACACACATTATTATAGGTAAGATTACCTTATTTGTAGGACCGTTGTATTGAGTTTGAAAGATTATTGTATTTTGTATTTAATTTTTTTAATTTCTTAACTATGTTTTAAACTTTTTTTTTAATTACTGCTACTTTGACTATGACGACTTTTTAGTGACCAAACGTTAAATAAGCAATTTTTTAAAGAATTATATCCAGAAACCCGCACTCGTCAGAATTATTTTTATTTTTAACAACATATAACTCTGAGTATCGCAATATAACTCGAACTATAAGAAAGAAAACATTTTCATTATTACTTTTAAATGCTAAGACATACATTCAATTAACTAACATTTTCCTATTTGAATGCTATCAAAGTATAAGCTACTGCGTGCAGTTTGAGTACAGATAAATGCAATAGAATCACATTATGCGTGTAAGGATAGAAATATTTGGCACTCGGTGCTCTCTGCGTACCCGTGAGTGAACGGGCGGGATCATCTAATAATAATAATAAATTTTTGCTTTGTACTAATTAATGACCTACGGAACTGCAGTGAAAGGAGACGAAAGTAACACATATTTCAAAATATGTCAATGAAATGTCATAGAAAGATATTGACTCATAGCTGACATGAGAACCGTATAAAGGTTGTACAACCGTCGCATTCAGTGGGATTGAAAGATAGATGTCACTGTAATGTGAAGCCGGCTGGTTAAATGGCGATAGCATTTAGTAAAGTTTCAATATTCACCATTACCGCGGCAAATTTAACCATTATTCATTATTTTTTTCAGTTTTAAAGCCGTCAAAATTAATCCTTCGTACCTAAATACCCGCGCACGGTTACATTAAAATCGACAGTAAATTAAACAAGAGCTGTTGTACATTTAACGAGAACTCCATCAAAAACGGTACACACCGCGCAAAAACTTTTAACTTTATTAATACGAGCAACTTTCATTTCGTCAAAAAACTTGTCGCACGTCAAATTACTATTAACTGGGCGACGGTTAAAGCGAATTTATGTTAAAGTGTAATTTTGAGACAGTTCAAAATTCACGTAGGTAGGGTAGGGTACCCACACTTGCCATATTGAAGAACGTAACCATTTAAAATTGTTATAATTAAGTTTTTTCTATCAAGTGAAAATAAGTACATGAAAACATTATCAAAATAATGAATGACTTCGTATAATTTTGCATGTTCATTAATAATGAAGAGGTTTCTCATTACAACGTTAATGCAAGTACTATATTAATTTTATATAACAAATGTATAATATGCAAATGATTCCACTTTCTTGACAAATATGTAAGAAAATGGAATTTAAAAACGAAAATGTTGTGCTTTTTTATGTATAACACGTATTAATCGAAAATACACGATCCACACGGCCATCCAATCTTAAACCACGCTGGACCCTTGCGTTGGTGACCAGAAAACTAATAAACATGTGTAGAACAATATTTCTAAATAAATACTTATACACATAGCTTATTTTAAACACACACACACACGGAACTAATAAACGGGCTCGACACACAAATGGTTGTCTTGCTGGGAATCGAACCTAAGACAACCGGTACAACAGCCCGAATCACTATTGATTGGACTAGCAACAAGTATTTGATTAGAAATTAAAAATTGTAAAAAACCTTTGATAAATAACTAAATACATGTCATTACCATATAGTCTTAAAATCAAGCAATTTTATGTTCCGTAGTGTGCTAAATATAAATGGAAAAAACACACTTCGAAATGGCAAAGAACGTTGTTTAATTTGACAGAATGATTTGACAAAACAAATCTGTAACAAACTCGTCACAAACATTTGCGTACAAATGTCAAATGGGAATGTATAGTTTGTAAATTTTTTATCGGCTATTAAAATTCTTAAATTAGCCATAAAACAAGATAATTGAATAAAATAAAAATTATAAAATATTCTATTCAAAAGTTAACTTCCCCTTCCCATTCTCAAATAAATAAATTTAAATCCAAAACCCCCTAATCTATTACTTTTGTAACAGTTAATTATTTGCTAAAACCTATCTATTTTATTCTAAAACTTAAATTTATACTACTTTAATCTGCCAACAATACTGGGAACAACGATTTGTATGGCCTTGTCGATACATCGATAGCTATTGTTTAATTTAATAATATATTTAAGCATGTAAGTGTCTCATTATATTTATGCAAATTATTCTTATCAAGATGAACTTGACTGCATATTGTCTCAGTGTATCAGTTTGGCAAGTCCATAGTCTTTCAAAAGCCGAACTTCCATTCATGTGAGTGGAATATTATTACTTCTTTTACGATTTTTTTTTTTTCAGACTTTATGGACATATTTTTCAATTGCATTAGTCCTATAATATAACGCTGCGAAGTGGACCGCATTATTTTAATCAGGAAAAGCTTTACAGAAAAAATTAAAAAATTATCAAGTCGAATAAGTTAGAAATGTGAAAGTCAAAAAAAGCCGGTCAAAAGGTAAGAAGTCGCTGAAACTACCCACCTGCGAGAGATCACTGGGACCCTCCGACTTGACAGTATTGGCAGCCGCCCATGCTTCGGCAAACGTCTCCATCGCACTCTGGAAGTCCATTTTGTTAGCCTTCACGACGACATCGACATAACGAAAATTCACAAAACATGTGGCCCCGGTGCGAAGACGAGCGACAAAGAATCAAAAACACGTCCGCTCGAGCCGGCCGGCGGCGCGCTACTGACGGTACGCCCCGCCCAGCGAACCGCCCGCGTCGAGAAAAACCGATACCACCCGAGCCTTCCCGTTTCAGCGCTTTTCTTTTTTAAGCTGCTATTTTAACGAGTTTTTTTTCTTTTCACCCAAAGCCCAGCCCACGGTGGTGGTTGGGCGGCCTCTGGATTATTTACACTTGTAATTCACAGATCGCTACGCTGCGATACTTAATTTGTTGTGCAGATGGAGGGTGTTAGGCGTTATCGCGCTGTTGATTACGCGCCGTATTGAGCACTAGGTACCTTTGCGTCATCCCGTTTTGTTTGCTCTCGTCTCTGAACGGTGAAACGACGACTGAAGCGATTTATGAGCGTCTTACTCTGTGATTCGTCGATAATTTTATCGTTAAGTTAATATGATAATAATATTTTCCGTTCGTTTTCACAACGATGTCATATTGAGGGTCTTAATTGGTGCGTCGATAGACCGGTGAGTAATTTGCAAAAATGTTATCAAACTCGCTAATTGCAATATCCGAGTAAATGACGGCGGGTGGTGTAGCCATAAGACGGCATTTTTATTCATTAAATAAATCACGCCGGCTTCCCGACTCTACTACTGGGATGTAGAAAAATTTGTCACGGCTTCCTATAATTTTGTACGTGGTCGTTTAAGCAATATTGCCTTCCGGGCGACATTTTATCATAATTTCTCCGCTTTTATATTATGATAATACCTGGCTATGATAAATTGTAGGACGCACATTAACAAATGTCACCGTAATTGTTCTGTAAGGAATAATAGTGAGAGGACTTCTTAAATATTGTCACTGACATTCACATTAGTTATATTTTTTATGGATTCTCTTCTAACAACTTACATAACAAAGTATATTCCAATATCACAATATTATAAACCTCCTTGGCATATAACTTTGTACATAGAAAAAATAATGTTAATATTTAAAATTTGTTTCATATTTTAAAACGCAAATATACATATGTATATTAACAAAATATTTTGTAAACATTTCGAGGTCTTCAAAATAATCTCATTATTGTATATAGGCCTTCTTAATACCCAAAACAAAATCATTTACGATGATCCCAAGATAAACACTTCAGAACTGATATAATTTGTGAGGATTAAAATAATGACCTAAACAATAGCTTTAAGTACTTTCTTATCTTACCGCTAACGAGGAGTGGAAAAAAGACAAGCAATAAAAACATTTCAGGGCACTCCGATGCTTCGGACATGTAGAAAGAATGATTGCTCCGGATGAGTGGAAAGAATAGCGGATGAAAGAATGAAAACAGATGTACCTACAATGTGAATGCTCATGGATGGTGCAGAGGAATTCTAATACCTATCTTGATACTTCAGATACTAACTAATGGAGACGTTAGAAGTATCCTAAGTCGACGTTTACGTATGAACAGAGTAATTGTTGTGGAACCAAAACGGCAGGTTTCTTAAGATAGAAATGTTCGTAATTCGGTTCTCACTGTCTACCCCGAAACACAACTAAAGTGATACTATAGGAACCTGGCTTGGTGACGATATCAAATTTCTAACAGCTTAAAGTTCCCCACAGCATGCTATGTTCCATAGTCGTGCAACTAAATTACTATATTAGCAAAGCCTTGGAATAGGAAAGATACCAACACTACGGCTTATATATAGACTTGTTCTCATTTATGTCGGCAATAAGAGTGGAACTATTGCCAGTGTATGGCGATATACACATCCCATATTCCCTGTGACGTATAACACAAATGATGAAAAATAGGAGCAGGTACTATACTCCTCAGCCTAAACCTTTGGGGAAATACAACCGTGAAGCTATGGCACTAAGTGGATAACGCTTGTTATATAATAAATACCATTGAGACTTAATTTAATGCGATATCGTCAATACGGGTATAATCGGTTCAAAGAAGAGCGGCAGTAAGTAGGTCGACGTAGGTAGCTCCGTATCGACCGATTCTTTGTTTAAGATGAAACAATGGACTCAGAACTACGACTGCCTCGGCGATTGTATGTACTTGTAGCTCTGCGAGTTGGACTATATAGCGAGATACGCTTTATTATCATAATTTTCCCCTGAGTGATATTTCTTAATTTTTGATCACAATGCATAGTTGTATTTGAACGTATTGTCTTTAGATATTTAGTCAGTATTCAGTCCACTCAATCAATCATCACATATACAGTCACATACACAGAATTATTTCCTAATTAAAATCCTGTTATTGCCGCGCTCACGCTAAAAAAATCAATAGCAATTTTACAAATCGAAGTTACTACACATATCTAATGGGAGATCTAAAATGACTGACAATTAGTGTGTCGTACAAAAATTATAAACAAAAAAATATTGCTACATTCAAGAAGCACGTTAGGTCTAAAAACATATCGTAAGAACTAATATTCGGCAATGAGTGCTCTCTACCTAGAGACTAAAAGGGCTGGCGTAACTATATAATTATAATGAAAACAAAAATTTATGCAAGCAATCCACAATATTAGAGTTCCTAGCGGCTTTTGATGTACTTTATACATATTAGGCAAAAGAAGCTTTGGATGTATGACTATATGGTACGAGCCGTACATGTACCAGCGAGTACATACGTGTATAATACTCACGAAATATTTAATATGACTACATAATCTACAATTTTTTTATGATTATTATAACTATTGTGTATTTTGTTTTACTCCCTCACAAAGCAGCCGAGAAATGTTAAGTGTGAACAATTGCTTTTGAACGCTAATGAATAATACTGCAAAGATAGAGAATGATCAGCTCAAAGAAGATACCGTAAGTAGGGCGGCGCAGGTAGAGCCGTATCGACGGATTCTTTGTTCCAATTTAGACAATAGCTCGCTTATGTAGAGCCGCGTCAAGATGTGCCCAGTGTATCCGGGCTTTTGATTCACGGGGCTATTAATTTAACCCTTATCGCGTCTACTCATCGGACTATTTATTAATGTATCTTTTCTGCTTAAAACATACAGATTGTTATAAAATATGTGTTTGTGTGTATGAAAAATTTGCAGTGAATTCTTGGTGGTTCCAACTTATTGTCGAATCGATTGTGAACACAACCATCATATTAGATATACTTTACAAGTATTATGTCCTAATGATAAAAGTATCTTCGCAGCTGTCTTCGAGCTTTGTCTTTAGAGTTAGAATATAAAGCTCGACAGTTTTCATTAGACTCAGATTTTTTATTTTGGCTAAATCTATTTTTTTGTATCTTACAGGGTAGGCAGAAAGGTTTGAATATCAACTATCTCTATCCTGACAGACGTGATATTCTTTTTCTACATTCGTCACTCTCTCCGTACAAGCACGACGGCTTCGAAGACTTCTGACTCTACCATCACAATATCAATAGACTTAAACAGAAATCTAATGGCTGTAATTAAATTTATATATTTAAGTACACTTGCCCTAACCACCAATCTGTCATTTGCACCCGAAATAATCAGAGAATACTTTTTCTGAAATAAATCTGAATTAGATTTCAGGGGGCAGACACCTACGCGTCCTCGTAAGTTTTCACAGACACAGGACCAAGTCTTTTTACATCTGCTTCGTCACGTCAATACTTCGTCCACTCATTCCAAAGGTCTGACTTATCTGAAACATGAATTATTTTTAATTCATGTTTAAGATGATTTTTTTAAATTCCGTTCGTAAACTGACATTTCATTTCTGTAACGAATCGAGAACATTTTTGAAGGAAACATTTAACATGACTATGACATATGTACAAAAAAACAGACATACGAATACCTACTGAATTATTGCGAAAACTTGTAACAAGGCAAATCATTTATTTCGACACAGGTGTAAAAGATGACACAATTTATACGTTGTACTCTATACCTATGAGACCTATTAGGGCGTTTAAAAAATTATTATTATTAGTCCACTAAAGAAAATATGTCGTGAAATAATTATATGAAATAGAATTACACATATGAAACATTTTACATCCTAAACTATAAATTATATAGATAGCAAAAAATAAATTGAGCTAAATTTATTACTACCTTCCATAGAGTAAACTTATATATATGTACACAGCGTAAATGAACTGAACAGTGTATGAAGCGTGATTTAGGAGGAAATCCACTTAGCACGGCACGTCTCCAAGCGACCTTTAAAAATCTCAGGCCTGCTCTCGTAAATTAATACAACCTTCAGTATTTTAATTCGGCCGTTGGGCACTGCAAATTCGTGTCAATATTTAACACGTATGGTCTGTAAGCATAGGGACATTTTGAACTTAATGCTCTCTGCTTATCACGTAAGGAACCTGTCGTGAGGATATAACAATAGTTTAGCCGATTTTATATAAGTTCTGGAACTTGAGAGCTTAGTGAAATTCAGCACCTATAAACTTTTATTTCATTAAATATTATACCTATAGCTCCTCGGCAATGAGAAGTGAGGTGATTATCTGAGGTTGAGTATAAGATGGACATTAAACACTTTCAATTGAGGTTTTACCTACTACGTACTTGCAATATTTGTCACCTTAAATTAACTAGTCATTATTATTATTATTATACTATCGTCACACCAGATCCCTTACAGAGCAGATCAATGGTTACACAATAGATACACAAAATTAGATCATTTCCTTCAAAATGACGTCCTAAAGTCGCTGCTGAGTCACGATAGAAAAACAAGTCCCCGAATGTCGTAAGCACACAAAACAATAACTGTTCCCAATTAGCACTCGGAGGCCTTTTATCTTTTTAGCAGCTCTCGCTTCTAGTTTATTCTTGTATATTTATTTACCAAAACCATTACAACTCGTATTTTGTGTTCCATACAAATACAGGCTTTATGTTCTTCGGATAAGGATAGATACGTTTTTCAAAATAGCATCAATAAAACGGGTTATTTAACTGCCCTTAAGCGTCAGTTGGATTCTATCGGCCGTTGCTTATATTTGAGTCGTTTACGTTTGTTGTAGCTATTAAGAGTGACTTTTCAAAACAACGAGTTTCGTAATACTTAACACCAGAGGGCAGCGCTCTGGACAACGTCACAGAAGCGACGGTAACATGATAAAAAACCGTTATTTTCCCGCCAACGATCTAAACAAGCGTATGTGTTCCGAAACCGGTTCAAACCGATTTTTATTTTACATGTAATTGCGTATAGTCTTTTTATGTGTACAATTGTCATTAGTTCTAAAATTATGCCTCCTATTTTTATAATGGAACAAAACATGTCCAGCTAAGATTTTTTGTTCATTCCCATGTTCGGGTTGTGTTGTTTTTTTATGTAACTTGATTTTTAATAAAATAGTATTTACGTACCTACTTACATGCATACACATCTTCACGCCAGGTCCTTGCAGAGTAGTCAGAGAGCACCGAGTGTCCAATGTTTTTATCCTTACATACCTGTCGTGCTCCATAATTATTTTATTGACCTATCGTTTTAAGGTAGGTACTTTTCATTTTAAAACTCGATATGTGCGCGAACGAATTTATTATCCAGATAGAAACAAATTTACGCAACATGTGTACATAGAAGGATACTAACACGTCCCACGGGAGTCTCTACCGCAAATCCGACTGAAGCATTACTGAAAATCGTCTTTACATAGAATTTTAGCGGTACATATCCTAATCCGGCTGAATCCGACATACCAATGGCGTTCTCGTACGTCGACATTCGCTAAAGCCTCGTCCAATGCGGTAAAACCCGGGCAGGGTTAGGTTTATCCGTTATCCGGTAGATTAGGCGCTCGCAGCGCGGCGGGGCGGGGTCGGGACACGCCCACCGGTCGATGCGGCGCCCACCGCGCGCTCACTCTGCCTCGCGCCGTTATCTATCCGAGACGCGGCGCTCATCCGGCCTCGTCACAGATAAGCAGCGGCGGCTCAGGTGTGGTGACGTCACGCGCCCGCCACTCGTGACGCCGCTCCTCACGCACCTAGAAACTCATTACGTAAGCACGGTCTATGGCTGTGTACCGTATCTTTATTTGGTGCTATCAAAGCCTTACGTTAAGCGTTTTTGCTATTATTGCACCATCGCACTAGATCCTTTACGGAGAGGACAGGAGCATGGAGTGCAAAATATCTCTAATTCTTACATAGCTGACATACTTTTATCTTCATCGCTCTTGTCATAAACTTGGAATATTTTTTATGTAAACAATTTAATGATTAACCAAATAAAGATCAATGATGATTTGAATTCCAAATGTTAGCAATACCAAACAGTAAGTAACCTGGAGTCATTTCCAGAGTCAACAATTCTAGATGTAATTAGTGTAACGTTCCACAAACGCGAAGGAATGTGAGGTCGCGGCGGCGCGCGGCGGTAATCAGTCCGCCTCGCAACACACATTACAGGTCAGCGTGGATTTAATCAAAACACCAACATGCCCTCCCTAATATCATGACAAGGAAATTCTAATAACACAACGGGTATTCTAGATTGGTATAATAAAACATTTTTTTACGAACACATTGTTAAAGATATTGACTAAGAAAGACCATTTATACCCATTAACTGTGATCATTATCGTCAATGTATCTCAGCCTATCAATAGGCATAGTCCTCGCCTTAGTAGGGTTAGCGTGCCCTGTCCTCGGCTTGCCACAGCCAACTCCTGTCTGCAGTCTTTCGCAGAACGTCATTCCACCCGTCCGAAGAGGTTCACATGTTTTGGTATGATTATTTCTATTCTTATGCTGTAGAAAATCACAAAGACCTTCACAAACAGCAACTAGCGATAATATGTGATTAGTCCGAATTAATTAATAATATAATTATTTAGAAGTACAAACTATGGGTAGTGACAAATATTTTGCTTGTTATATAATATTCTAAATCATGGCCACACCTAGACCAAGTCACCCAGTGGAAGGTACAAATGCGGCCTAAGACGTCGTCATAGTTGACGTGCCGAACTATGCCCTACAGGGAAAAGGAGCAGACCTCAGGCTTTCTTTACACGGGCATTCTCAGTTGGTCCTAAAATCGACCGCACATTTCTAGGAAAAGCTTATTCTACCATACTTTAAAGAGTCCAAGGTTATATATTCTCATAAACCCAAAAGAGGATAGGATTCTCCATTCCCTGGCGGTCTGGATACATTAAGATAAGGGTTCTGAATTTTCTCAATATAAGATAAAACTTTTACCTAACGGTGCAAAGATAAAAAGGCTCTTGTTGATGAGATACATGGCGGTGACAATAACTATAGTGATGATGGTGACAATAAGTATATAAATAGGTACTATAGGGATATGATTAACAAAAAAGTGTCATGTCATTAGGGTAAGTGAAGCCATTGACTCTACCTTATGTACGAATAAAAAACCCAGCCCTAACAATACTTGTAACGGAACTACGTCCATAAGGTACAAAAAAAGTTATTTACTCAGATCACGACTCAATTCACTGCGGGGTTTTCGCTCTATACAAACTAGTTATATGTACATATGTATATGTCAAGATTCATTACCATATATATCAAAATACACATATTATTTCTGTATTGTCTGCCTCGTTGGTCGTGCGGTTGTATGTACGACTACCAATGGTTCTGGAGTTGATCCCCAGGACGAGAAAAGTACTATTAAATTGTTTTAATAAAAAATTGAACTAGGACTTCGAAGTCTGTATCTGTGCCTAGTGTATGGCAACAGACCCAGCCATGAGACATATAGCTAATATAGCAGGTGACAAATTGAAGTAGGTACTACACTTCTCTGTCTACCCCTTCGGATTAAAACAGGCGTGATACGTTACGTGTTATTTGTTCAGTAATATTTGGCACTGGTACTCTCTGCCAGACCTGTAATTGAACTAGCGCGGTGATATAATAATAATAAATTACGAAAACAATCAGTGAACATAAAGCCGAGTTAGTACCTACATCGTCTTGAACACTAACACACATTTAGTTCCGAACAATTTCGAACAAAGCAAGTATTTCACCTCATCGTAAGACAATACGAGAGATAGGGGGTGCAGGGTGGCACCCCTTCACTCCCTCTGACGCGAATTTGTTATCTGACAAAGTAATTCGACGGAAGATTAATTCGCGCTACATGATAGACTCTTTGAATAGATTCCAAATATATCTTGAAACATTAACGTTGAATTTTATATTCTTGAATGTTTCAAGATGAACTTTATCTATCTGTGTGCTGTTTAGAAATAAATTATTTTTTCACAAATCAAATCTCTAATCAACATAGTTTACAATAGGGCATCTTGTTAAACTATTTTCTTTCGTCATGAAAACATGTTTCGTTGTTTCATATTTAAAACTATTCCTTTTCACTGTATATTTTTTAAATATTATAATGAGAAGCCCGTCTTACCTTGAAAATTTCGTGAGAAATTACTAGAAGTTCTTGTTACTAAAAGTAAAATAGGTTACAAAAATAGTCTCTACATAAAGTTTGAAGTAAAACTACATTAAATTTAACAGAAATATCGATTCAGCGTCTCCCACAGTTCAGTTTATTCGCTTTTATACTTAAAACAGAGCAACCTAAATAATAAGACGTAATAATAATATTCAATAATAAGTTTAGTGATATGTTTAATAATGCATTTTATAACAATATTCTACAACAGTATTTAAAAATAGAAATTTTGAATAATAATAGTCAATAATATGTTCAATAACTATATTCTGTAACAGTATTCAAAAATAGAAATGTTGAACAATAATGAGACTGTTAAAGCTGTTTTACCATAATTAGCTGTATATAATTTTGTTAGATTCTCAATCTTTATATTTTTACATCAACTAACATCAAAGTTAGAACTTATCGATTTTTGAAAATCCACGAACCCAACTCTACCGAGTATTGTGTCAAGTAATCGCATAATCATCAATAATCCTTAAGTCACACAGAACCTTCAAACGGATCTCTATCGTCTCGACACAGATTCATATTTATAAAATCGCGTGTGTTATTGTATTTTGATAACAAATAAGCTAACAATAAGATTCAAAATTGATAAACACTGTAACACTACACGGAAATCTAAGATATTGCGACCCGCTGTGAAACAAAGCCTACAGATGGAGACTAGAAAAATAAATCAATATGTCATGTAAATTTACCGGATAAGACTTTGCAAAACGCACTGAATTTGAATTGGGCCCTTATTATTATTTTTTACTACTTTATTTGACACCATCGTCATCACATCATCAGCCTGTATCAGAACACAGCTGGATATAAGCAGGCAAGCAGCGCTGAATCAACCGGGGTTAGCTCATACAAATAAGCAATAAAATAACTTAAGCGACACATTAACGAAAACACAAATAAATAATTACCCCATAATTGAATATCGTCTAATACTACGTGTGTCGAATAGTTCTTAAACTAGCTGCCACGTTTTAGATTTAGAATGTAAGTTGTCATTGAAAAAACCATGGAATTTGCAAATTTGAAAATCATTTTTTGATAAAAAAAACATAATAGCACGCCTGTAATCCTCGAAGGGGTAGGCAGAGGAGTGTATTTTCATCTTTTGATTTTACTAGATATTAATGCTTTTCCCATTACGTGACAATATTGTCTTCGAAGGCGCTTCAGGTCTGTCAAGCCGCAGTTGATTAAATGCGCTTTGATTCTTCTCATTCTGGAATTAGATACGTGTCCAACAGCGTACCAACAAAAGGGTGGACGATGGTGATGACAAAGAAACGAATGATTAAAACGATTTAATTATATAGAACAGTGACAACTTGCAAAATTGATTAAACAACAAGAAACTTAATTGATAAATACGTAACTTTAAAAGTTGATTGGCTTAAAAATAACATTGTCAAAATAAATTGCTTTGTTAGAGCACTGAGCGTAAAAACCTAGTTTCGGGCTAGGCGGTAACAATGGAACCAATACTCAAATAAATTACATGAAAGTGATAAAAAAATAATCAGCGTACAGTTTAGACAGAACCAATCGCAATGTATCTACATAGATCATTTATTTAACGAAACGATTTTGCTAAAAACGAACAAAACCGGGCAGCGCCGAGCCATCTCGCGCCAGCCGGTACGTGCGAGTAAATTAAATTGAAAATTAATAGCTAAAGTCACCATTCAAGAGGAGGATAGTTTTTAAATTGTTTTCTTTTTTGTAATCGCTCCATTCATGTTGTATGTGGCCAGTGTCGAGGAAATTAAGTCGCATAATTTAAATAGCTTTCAAATACTTTTACGTCAAATCCGTTTCGTATGAATGAGTTTTAATATTTTTAGTGTACAGTGGAGAAATAATAGTAATATGAAGTGTGCGATGAAAGTAGAAAGAACACGACAGGTATGTAAGGATGTACTTGACACTCGATGCACTTTACCCACGCCGCAAGCGACCTAGCGTAATACATAATAACAATAATAGTTGGATATCATCACCATTTTCATTATTTCTATATTTAATGTCCATTTCCTATATTGATTGTCGGTCATTGATTGATGGTCTTGGAGCATACACAAAAAACGACTACCCGAAATTGTAACTTGCAAACTGGTGAGAAAAACGTAAAAATGTATGGATTCTATATAAAAGAAATACATATCTCTGAGTTTCTTAAAACTAACGATTACAATTCTTTTCAATGTCAGTTTGGGCTCAACACATATTTTTATCTAAGAAACTTTCTCCCTTCATCTAAAAAAAATTAAAATGTTATTCGTTTACGACTTAATAATATCCAATAAACATTTTACATTGCGATGCTTGGAAATATAATAAAATCACTATTTTTACTATTCTACCTGTATTTCTCTTGTTCAATTGCTAAAAAAATTCGGTTGTAATGGAAACACTTATATTAGCTTTTTAATATATTATATCTGGTCCCAAAATGGGCTTAAAGAAAGCCTGTTTTAAGACCGATAAACGACCGATACTACATACATACCTAAGTACCTACTTACCTTTTTTTTTTCCCCACGGAGAACAAATACTTGTGCTCATCACGCAAGTACCAAGGCCGAGAATTGAGCCCAAGACCCGCGGACCATCAGCTGGATATATGCTGGATATACTAACCACTGGACCAACGAGACGATCCATACGAAATATCTCTGACGATTAAACTTGATATTTAAAAAGCTGCAGTTTATAATGAATTTATGACATACATTAAATAAAACAAAAAAATAAACCTGTCATTGGTGAATCATGAGTATGTAATAACTCAACTGCCTATCCCTTAGGCTAAAATCAGGAGTGATGTTAAATTGGTTTTGCCCGAAATGATATAAGCTGTCCATACTCATCCGAAACCAATCCGAGGATAGGCCTTCGATCGCCGTCGGGTTAGAATGCGACGAATTTGACAAGTCACTGATTTTTTTCCTAAAGTCAGATTATCTGCTATCCTTACCTCACTCGATCAATCTTATCGAGGCAACTATGACTCCATTATAACAGAAACGACGTAACCCATTTCGCTTTCACCGAACCTTTTTGAACCTTATTGCGTGTAGTCCAAAGTCGATATTGAAATGAGGGATGCTAATGGAGATACAACAGAGATGGCTGAACGCGTCGGATGATCGCCGGATTCCGGGAAATTCGCCCCGCGTGAATACCTGCCTTTACAGGTAAGCGCGCATTGTGCTACAGAGTATAAATATTAGAAATGGCGTATTTTATCCACATAAACTGCCATTACTAATAATTATTTTAGCTAATTAATAATATACTGTTAATAATAGTAATAATAATAGTTTTAGTTAATTGCCTTCTAGCAATGATAAAGTAACAAAATCGTGCAATAGATACATTCACTTTAAGATTAATAGGAGATAGTTTTGTTACCCTATAAAATCTTCCCCTTCATTAGTTATGATCATAATAAAATACTAACAAATCGAACATAACAACTACAGATACACATGACATCTAAATAGAAAAATAAATGCTGCCTCTAATAACATCGTTGTAATTTTTCTAGAAATTATCTCATAAGCCGCATGAGTATCTTACTTACAATTGAAGATTGGTGTACATAAACCCGTCTTTTAATGTTTTGTCTTTGATGAAGACACTGTCTTTGTAATAAATTTACATTGTCGTTTCTACGTACCTCAACTCTACAATGCTATGACTTGCTGTTTGACCGTCAAGCCCGCTGCACCACCGTCGTCGGCTGCGCCATTCTTACCTACCCTTAAACAAATACGCTGGTGACCACGTATATGTATCAAATATACACCATGATATTTACGAGTACATTCAAAGGATTAGAAATGTTTAGAATTAATCTTTACCTTCAAAGGATTAGAGATTTTTGGAGTTAATCTATATACGTTTCTAAGTTCACACTACTAAAAACGGATGTGTTAGCAAAGGCATATTAGTAGCGAATGTTTTATTTATTGTTAATATCATTGTATCATCATTCCAGATTCCTTACGGAATAGGCAAAGTTCACCGAATGCCAACTATCACTATTCTTACACACCGACGTGCTTCTTCTATATTTGGACTTTGATATCGAGCACCGGTAATATTAATAGGACAGTTTCGATAATGTCTTCCAAATGTCTCCGTCGCGACCTAACTGCAAACGGCGAGAGCTCATGGTGAAGGACCTCGTGCAGGTCCGAAACTTGTCGAGCCAGTCCGAAAAACGCACATGAGTTAAGCCGGTACATATAATCAAGTGTAACAATTGCGTGGTCCATCGCCCGAATGATGCTTGCTGGATCGAAGCAATTGTTGGTACTGGTACATACTATTGTATTAATTACCACAAATACTTTACTTATAGTTAGCACATCCATCTCGTTTTTGTTACAAGATGGAAGATATATGCTCTAACCGTATATGTATTTTATTTGGAAAATATCTGTACCTACAAAGTATTATGGATTTCGAGATGAATAAGACTCTAATAAGAATATTATTTCGTATTGAATTTCCACCAAAAAATATTTTTAACGCCAATACATAATTGGTATGTTCTCTACTAACACCAAGTACAAGGCTTTTAACAACAAAACGTTTATTGCAGGGCTCGTCCGGGATTTGAACCCGGGACCTCTCACACCCGAAGCGAGAATCATGCCACTAGACCAACGAGCCGATTCTTGTTCGAAATTAAACAGTGGGCAGTTTACAATATACGATTCATTGACATTACTATAATTATGGTTTTTATACCTTTCTTATCATATGTGCATGTACTTATATGATTTTGGTTTAACCGTTTACAAACAGCTCGACAAAACACATTTACATGTGTACGTTAATCGATTATTGTAATGAGTTAATAGTTGATTTGATCATTATTATTTATTTAGGCTTTGCTAGGCGATAGGCTTAAAACATATTTTTTTAATAAATAGACCTGATATTCTCTCTAACTTCTGAAAATAAACCCGCCATTACATAACAGTAAGTTACTATTATTATTATATCATCACGTCAGGTCTCCTATGGGGTAGACAGAGAACATCAACTATATACCTCTATACTTACACACCGGACTTACTTCTTAGAATTATATTCGTCAATCGGATACACAAATGAAAATAAAACGCGAAGTAAATCACGAAACACGGAAATCAATTCATTATTTTTACGGGCGTTATCTAAACGTAATGTGAATAAACAAACGCGTGGCCGTACGTTATTTCCAATACATTCTGTAATACACTTTATTACGTACATTCGTATCTCATACAAATAGCGTTTAAACGGAACTTTATTATTTTTCACGGCGGGCCGGGCGCAGATGCGGCTCTGAATAATTTGATAGGATATTACAAGACTCACTGAGCGATACACAGACACTTGCAATGGAATATTCTCCGTCGCTCTCATATTGCTTACCTCAGAATACGAGGCGGGGGTATATTGTTATTGACTACTTACACTAACGGTACCAGCATTAGTAGTTTAGAGTTCAGTGTTTCACTTCTGGTGAGCTGAGTTAAAATTTCGACGTACACTTATTTACAGAATTATGTGCAGTTTAAAATTAACTGGTGCAACGTGGGAGTGTAGTACACCGTTCTGCCTACCCCTTCCGGGATTACAGGCGTGATGTTACGTTTTTTATATGCAATTTAATTGAACGTCGCTCTATGTACCGTTGAAGGACAACATTGTGACGAAACGTGCCCTAAAACTCTACAATTGTCTCTAGGATGTGTGCCAACCTGCAGTTAGTAGACTACGAGCTGAACCCATCTCATTGCGAGAGGAGATCCGTATCCACCAGTAAAATTATAAAAGAATTGATGGATGTGATGATGATAACTAACTGATCACCTGCCACTACTATTCCCGCTGTCCTGCTTTAGGTCGATTTGTCGATATTATATATACACTCTTCACTTTATTAAATCTATAATAGACGATCGATCAACGCAAAATTGGCATACAAAATAGCGACAAAGCGAATACAGGGCGTGTACTCTGAACATCTTCTACATTCTGAGTCATTGACTCACTCACGCTCATACATGCGGCAAATTCACTTAAGACGTCTCATAACAACCGATTTGAGTTTTATTTAGTTTTCGGTCGAATTTTGTTATGCATAGATATTGAACGAGACGTAATAAAATATAGATATAGCTGTGTAGGTATATAGCAACAATAGAGTATCTAGCTCTAAAAGGATTGTCTTGAGTATTATTGTAATGCTATCGTAATTACATTTTATAACTATTTTTGAGACTGGTCACGGAATGCACCTACCTAGACACAGCACACAATGCCCTAACTGTCGATGGACAGCAGCGTTGAATACGCGAGAAGCTGTGCTCTCAGATCCCTATAACGCATGCCCAGCGTAGGGATTATGGTCAGAACCCCAGTTTGGTAGGCCTATTTCTAGCAGTGGATTTAATAAGACTGACGATGAATAATTATACTAATAATTAAAAATATTATACATGAAGATTTTGGTGATTTTTCAATGTAAACAAATGTATATCCGTTTGTATATGTGTGTGTGTGTGTGTGCATATGGCGAGCGCTGTATACGCATGGGCGCTGACATGGCTGTGGACCTAAAATCGTCGTGATCGCTAACATAAATAATAATAATATTAATAATAATAAATTGTCCGAATGGTAACTGTTAAAACTTGCCGGAGGATATTAAATCATTAATTGTTTCCCGAACAATATACGTTTTGGAATATCATATTAGAACGTTAGGTGAAATCCATTTGTTGATAGAGCCTTTTGTCCCTATACACGACATAATTATATCATATACTTTACTCAGCTATATTTAACAGGAATATGATAATATTACATACACTAAGTTGACAAATATTTAAGTATCATCTGTAACACATAATTATAAATTAGGTGTTACAATATAACCGGCTCGTTGGTCTAGTGGTATGATTCTCGCTTTGGGTGCGAGAGGCCCCGGGTTCAAATCCCGGACGAGCCCTTTTTTCTTGATATTCGCTCTGTTTCTAAGTCATATCAAGTGTGCATAATCAAACTGATTAGGCTGTTCGAAAAGAGATAAGCAACAAAAATATGAGCCCTATATTTTTTATGTAGAGTTATCCAAAACTATGATAGAGTTAGAGTTCTCAGTGAAAATTTTTTTAGCAACATAAGTACAACAGCAAAATAGATGCCACGGACCAAATTATTTATAAAAAAGTAGCTAATGACGTGTGGTCAATGTTATATTGGATTCTACATTTGTCTATAATACTTTCGACACTTAAGTGGAAAAGACTTGCTTAAATACAGATACAGATGTAAATACAGATGTATAAAATTGTATAAACATATACGGAAACACGTATACCAGTGGCGTTGCGTGAGGATCACGGGCCCGAGGACTTCTTCTCTACCCGGGAACTTCTCATGGAGACATCTGCCCCAAGGCCTTAGGCGGCGGTGGTAAGCACACACTCCCCACAATACCAGTGTTACAGATTATGAATAATTTTGCATAAGATCTTACCACCTTGAGTTCAGAATTGTTATTATTATTGCTGTACCTTCACATCAGGTTCCTCAGACAGGTGCAGACAGATAGCACTGAGCGCCCAATTACACAAACCTTACAAACCAACACCATAGCCTACCCGCATTACGATTATACAACTATTACAAAACCGCTCACTAAAACTCATACCATTTTCTAACTCGTTCCAATACCAATAAACTTATGTGAGCGATACATTTGAAGCTACTAACATTGCAATACCAATGCTTTCATAGGAGAAATAAGTAAAAATACTCGTAGGCAGTAAGCACAGGTATTGGGTAGAGTAGCAGCAAACGTGGGAGCAGCGAACCGTGGCAATCTAACATCGAGTGATCTGAACGCTCAAAGGAAATAAGCTGTGCCGGGGTGCATTAAAAATATACACGGGGTCGTTAGCAAATCATTAGCCGATACGTCGCCGCTCCGGGGCGCTCGCTCGCTATCAATCGGCAAACACTGTGCAATCAAATTGAGACGGTATTTATATCTCCGCTGCGATTTTTCCATCTTCATATCTTTTAAGTACCTCGTTCGTCAATTTTTCTCTTACACAGTATGTCTCTTTTAATACGAGTATCTGTTATTTTGCTTCTTTTGAAATATATTTAATAGAAAATTTTGAGAAAGACTTGATGTGAATGATTTTTGTTTTTATGCATGATTTTTATTGCATAGCAGTTGATTCGACCTTCTTTTTTCTATTTTTCTAAAAGGCGTTTATATCTAAAAGATTCTCTTCATTAAAAAAAATGTACATTGATATTTTTCTACCGTAAATAAGAATGGTAATATTGCATGTTATAAAAATCCAAAACAGTGGGCTCGTCCGGGATTTGAACCCGGGACCTCTCACACCCAAAGCGAGAATCATACCACTAGACCAACGAGCCGGTTATTAACACACATCTTAAACCGAAATCGAAGGCAACACAGCCACTTATGACAATATTTATTAGTAATTGTCACATGAGCATATGATACAAAAACAAAACTTAAACTTGGTAAGTATCACCTACTTATAAATAATGAATTTTTCGGCGACCAGAGTGATTCTATAACATATGTCCTAGGTCTTTAAAAAGTACGGATGTATAGGCTTTTTCTAGGCATGCGTCATTTGTCTCAGACGGCACCTACGCTTTCAATTCAAAGGATTCGATATAGGGCACTTCATAAAAGTCGCAAGTAAGCTTTCCTTAGAGGCTGGCAAAGCGTTGGCCACTCTGTGGCCAACGCAAATGGCCATTGGCGACGGTAACCACATGCGATAAGTTGGCCTAGACGAACATATATAGATATACCAACTGACCTATCAGGCCGGCCTATCAGCTCAGTGGTTATTGAATCTGACTTTTGAACTGGTGTTCATCCGTTCGATTCCCAACTATGGCAAAAATTATACGATGATAACAGGTATTGGGTTCATTTTGCAGTTACTTTTGGTATTTGAGAGGTCCCAAGATATTTATTATTTCTTGGCTTATCACGGTATACAACCTATTTTGACGCCGCTGAACGTCGTGGCCACCGATGGGCAACAGCATAGGCCGTACGAGAAGCTGAGTACCGCGATCCCCGTACGGCGAGCGTGGGGATTGTAAGATAAAACCTTCTCTTGGATGACTATATCCAACATAAGACAGAGAGACTTCACCAAAAGGATGGTAATGTTTTTCGAAAACAGGTATGTACCTATGTATGTTTGTATGTCCATGTATTTGGCATGCTCTACATCTTCCACGGCTGGGCAAATTATAAGATATGAGGTGTTGTTTGATTTGTTTCATTTGTCTGTGGCTGCCATAAAAGAGGGCAATACAATTTTTTTCCTTGTAATACAAACGATGTTTTAGTGGGTTTTTCTATCATTTTTGTTTCTCTCCGCCTACAGCAAGTTATAATTTTTAACGTATTTTTGTAAATATATTGTATTATTACCAAGATTACTTAGAAAAAATTTCATCGATTATACCTAGTATTAGCTTTTCTCTTTTCAGTTAATTATTCTTAGCCGTCGGATTTTTGTTTCTATAATAATCAGTTTTATATCATTATTGAGTTAGAATTTCCTATTTACAAAAACATGGCTATCAAAATACGTATACATTGAAGCACTCCGTTTTATTGTGTTCGCCTGTTATTTCGTAAGTCCTAGTGGAAATCCCGCGCGGGCCGCGCCGCGGCCTCAAAAGCAATCCATTTACAGTAAAACCTCCGAAACAGTCGCAAAATTTATAACCACTTTTAAAGTCGGCTGGAGTCGCGGACATTTGAATGTTCCAGCATTACCTACCTACTTAAAATACCTAAGTTCGCGTACCGCGGAGGGTACTGGAATCATCTTAATGCCAGTAATTATACGGATTCAACGAATTACTCGACCATAAGTAAACAAACGAAATGCCTTATTTACAATCGTAAATTTGGGGAAATTCTCCGCGAACCACCGCGCGGAGGTTTCTTCCGCTGGCTGTTTTTCTTTCGTCCCCGCTTCGCTCCCAGCTACAGGACAGGATGAGTTAATAGCTCAGCACTTGTAAGCGTCGCGTCGTTGCGTGTGAACGAAGACATTTTAATTGCATGTGAATTTTTGTCTCATTATTAATAAATCATGACAAAAATGACATGCGTCCATGTTTTTGAAATATTTAACCTAAATCAGTGTACCTATTTAAGAGTTTTGGACTAAATTATATTAAAATTATCATTAACAAGGATGTGCTTACCAAATCGTTCATAGGTTTAAAAAGATGTAACTTTTGTTTTCTTTTTTCCTTTATTATGTATTATTATGACAGTTCTTACTACTTTGTATGTAGTACAACGGGAATCCCGTTATTTTCAAAAGATTTGAGAAGAACATGATTTTTTACGTATTAAACCCCTGATTTAATTACACGTCAAAATATAGATTACATGCAAGTAAATCGATATCTAATATAACTCTCTGCCTCATAGACTGTATTAAAAATCCAATACGAATCCATATATGGATTTTATATAAATAATTTATTATATATAATTAATTGTTAACAATACATCATATCCTTTGAATGAAAAAGCTTTCTGATTGCTGTTTAATTATATTTCGGCGTGGCTCTTACTGCATGGGATAGTCAGGCGATTTTCAATCTTATTCGCTATGTTATAGGGACTACATAACTTGACGTTGCAAATTAAGTAGCCGAGGAAAGATTTATGGATTGTTGACATAAAAAATTGTAATTAATGCGACATCAATCAGAAATGACGGCCGACTCTGCTCACAATGGTTTCTTAAGCCGCGCACTTTTTCTCGTTTGAAGAGAAAATCTTCAGGGATTTGGGACTTTCTTCTATAATTTTTCTATATAATTCCATATATTTTTCCATTTGTTCAAATCTTTAATTTATTCTGACAGGAGTTTTTGACGAATTAATCATTATTAAATGGAGTTCTATGCATTCTCATCATTTAACTTCTCACCATCACCTGGATTGACTGGTAGAAAATACCACTCGGCATTCAATCCGCCCTTTGTTACCAAGAATCAACGATAAATAAAAAACTAAAAATTATATCGTCTGATCATACCTAATATTGAATTGACATTTGACGCACGGGAACTCTATAAACAGTCTGACATGTGTTAAAAGCCCTAAAATATTACTTTTTGGTTTCGAATCCAATAAGGACTTCCTTCTACATAAATCCGTGAAATTCGTTCTTTCTGGAACGCTCTATAAACACACAATGTTTAATAGTAAAATAGGTCAAAAACTGCACGTATGTTATGTATGTATTCTTAATGTTATATAGTTAACAAACCAAAGCCTTTCATAATTTGTTGAGAGTAAATAAAATAATTCTGGTTGTATGAGGCCACTTTTCGACTATTTTAATTATAACAGGGAAACCGAGCCAAGCTATACAGATCAAGTATCTACCATAAGCCGTGCAATTCTATCGTATTTACAACAGTAGGAAAAGGATAAGGCCGACGTCACGCTAAGGGGAGGTCGCGATAAGTTAATAGGGATGACGGTTGTAAAGCAACTAAATTGAATACGCAAGCAAAAGCTACAATAAAGTTTTTAATGTCAGATTTTTCAAACTTTTTTACTTGTTTGGCATTAAGCATAAATATGCTTGTAGAGGTTATAAAAAAATTGGGCTCGTCCGGGATTTGCACCCAAAGCGAGAATCATACCACTAGACCAACGAGCCAATTGAAAATAGCACATTAATATTATGTCGGTAGTTAGTGTTTGAGGTAACCATTAAATTATTAGTCATTGAGCATTAATGGTTTTATTACATTATTACAAATAAATGTTTCCATTGTAGACATTTAGTGTTTAAACAGGTGATTAAATGACTAGTTTAAAATGATTATAAACAATGAAATACGATTCTGAACAATACTTCAATTTTTGGGTTTACGTAAATGTGTGTTGCATATGTATTGAGCAATATGTGTCAACAAAACATCTTATAAGTCTTATCAATGACATGTTACGAATTAAATATTAAACGAATTAAAAATATAACGTTCGAAATGAAATTCATAGAATTAATTATTATTGCACTATCACGCCAAGGTCTCTACGTTATAGCTAAAGAGCACCGGGTGTCAAAATCCTCTAGACTAAGTGCTAAGCATATCCATTCTTACGCGGCCCCCGTACTTCTTCTATGTCCATCATTCTCTTCATACGCGCACACCGGTTTCTGCGCGCTTGCCACCACTCGACCAACGAGGCTGCATTTTAATATTAAATAATTATTATATTACTAATCATATTTGAATAATAAATTATATCGCTATTATTATGCGGCACGGGAAACGTAACGTAGGACGCCCTCCGGCCCGGTGGGATGACGATCTGCGAAAGGCTGCAGGCAGACGCTGGATGCGGCAGGCTGAGGACAGGGCGCGATGGCACTCATTGGGGAGGCCTATGTCCAGCAGTGGACTGAGATAGGATGATGATGATGAATACATATAAAAACCCCCGAAACATTTTATTGTAAAACCAAATACTAACTTAAATAACTAAATCGTCTATCTTATACTTAACTTTCATTTCAAAATATACTCCCAACCCGCTGTTTCTTCGTCACTGAGGCCTGAGTGTTACGTCTCCGTTAGCTTGCGAGCTAAATGGCTGCGCTGCGAGGCGCGGCCGGCTAATGAAATAAGATCCCGCCACTGAGCTAAGGAATGGCGGAATTAAAACTACATAAATGTGGTCCGCTTCACTCCAAATGGAAAATTTTAAGGCTTAAAGGGTATTTTCCGTTTGCGTTCCTCTGACAGTTATAATTTCAGATCCATTGCAGACGCTTCGTCACGGAGTGGACATAAAAATGTGTGTTTTTCAAAATTCATTAAAATGTTTAATAGGTAGAATAAGACATTCAACGCAACTGAATTTTATTAGTTAGTGGTTTGTTCAATCTATTTTACTTGGAACTTCCATTATATGTTATAAACACTGAAATCATATTAGGTAATCCGACTTGTGAACCTTATACCACAAATAAAGAATTCAATAATTGAATTTTGTCACCAAGACACCTAAGTTGCGTGACCTATTTAGTAGACTCTCTTGACATACTCCGAACAAAAGTATTATTATTATTATTCTACAATAACGACGGCATAGAAAGGATAATATTAGAACTACTATTCAGAGTACCTATGGCACTTGTCTTAACAATGTCACTAAAATGTTGCTCGTGTTCATTACATTATATACCATACACAATCGGCTCGTTGGTCTAGTGGTATGATTCTCGCTTTGGGTGCGAGAGGCCCCGGGTTCGAATCCCGGACGAGCCCTTTTTTTAACATATTTTCTTACGCACAAAATTACCAATAATATTAACAAACGGTGCAGTGGTACAGGAGAACAGATAACATGAAAACAGATTCAACTTTATAAAAAAAAAACCCAACGCTGGCTGGCAAAAAAATGTACACGCAAGACATCATATACGCTAAATTGTGAACCCTATATCATTTTTTTTTTCAAAAAGAAATACCTAAAGTTGTATACATTTCGTTGTGGCCTAAATGTCAAGAGTTGGGACGTAATTATCGCGGTCTGATTTCGGAGGCGAGTCCAGATGAAAGCGAGGGCTTAAGAAACCTTTCCAACGAACTCATCTCTCACTTGATTGATGGTCTTGAGTAGATTTATTATGTTAATTCGGAGACGGCACTGTTATAAATTTTTTTTTCCAAAAATTATGTAGAATATTATTTAGTGATATTTTTACATTTGCCTTGTCCATTGGTTCAGAGGTTAGTAAATTTGAAGGTGCAGCGAAGCAGCGTGCAGCGTCCTTAATTCAATTCCCAACCAAAACAAATAATTATGTGATAAGTAGTGTACAAATATCACAAGAAAAATACTAAATAAATTATTAAGAGTTAAATACCATTGCTCGTCGTCAAGGTAGGCATCGAGCCCACGATCCAGCTCAGCAGTCAGAATCGCTTATTACTCGGCCGTGGTGTCAGTCTGCATACTTACCTACATACAGAGTACTGCATAAACGCTTATACAGAAACTGGCTCACGCTATCGAGATTGTATCCATCATCGATATCTCTCGGCCGATACCCATTGTTACTAACTCTGTCTGTTCACTGGCGTTTCCTACACAAAGTTTCTTTACAAAGTTAGTAGGTACATCGTTCATCAACACATCACTGCTGTCTTCCATAGAGGATTTTTTGCCCACATCTCCCACGCTTTTCAGCCTTTGAGCCTGTCTAGCCGTGCCTAAGTAGACTGTGTCATATTGGAATCACTAGTCTAGTCATCAGAGCTTCGTATAAGTAGCTTAGATTCGTAAGACAAGGTTATCATAATCTTTAGTATGCAAGGCTTTAAAAAAAATATTTTTCAATCCAGATGTAAAAATAAACATTTAAAGCCTGTATAGTAAGATTGGCATTAACGGAGCATCGTTTGAAATGAACGAATAATTCGTACATCACATAACTCGTTCATCACATAATTCGTTCGATAATTCGCTACATGCCGTCCTAATTAAATAGAAAACTTAACAACGAGAAAAGGCAACGAACAAAACCCACAGGAACTCCACATAACCCGATACCTCAAGTTTCCCAACAGCCCGCCGCGCCTGCGACATCCGGCGTTCTAAAACTCAATAAGTAACCTTATTAGCGGAACAGTGGCACTTGATTCAATCACCACATTAACCCTCGTGCCGCCCACCTGACTATTAGCGAGCGGCGTTCCTTCCACGTCGTTCTAACCCTTGCCCGCCCGAGATAAGTTTATTTTGAGCCGGCCGCGTACCTCTGTTCGACATTCGTTTAAGTGCTTCTTTTGTGACGGCATTCCGCTGCGCCTCTCCCAATTAAGCCCGGCTGCTGGCTCAAAAATTAAGTTAAATACTCCTACTTCGCTACCCGTGTTTACTTATTGGCAATCGATGGTACGGTATAACTTCGTCAATGAAAACTCCGCGGCGACTAATGTAGGCAAGTTCCAGCGGCGAGACGGCTTCGTTTTGTCGTTTATTTTGTTTTGGCTTTCGTGTCGTCCGCAGAGATCGATACGCAGTACACGCTAACAGATAACGGATGTCTTTAACATAATATCTAGCACACAGCCACATATATTTCGAATATCTAACATCCCGACATCCAACGGTGTACTGTGGCTGTTGGTGAAACCCAACAAATAGTCGCAAAACACTATATCCATACAACAATGGAAATACAGAGTCTTAAATAGAAATCACATTTGAAAAAAATATATATTATACTCGTTACTCGTGCCATCTATTTGTATAATTTTGCCAAACAGTTTTAAAAGTATTAATAGATACCAAAGACTGACATTATTTGTCTATAGCGGTTTCATACATACCTATATGTATTTAAAAATCACCTTTCCAGTACCGACCAATTTATATCTAGGACAAATTTTAATATAATTATGTGTATAGAAACTAGAACAAGGTAACATCTTCACACGCTTCAAAATCCGAAGTGGTATCAAAGATATATAATTTCAAAGTTCGACATACTAGCAGGCTAATGCAACATGGCGGGCGTTACATACTAAGCTGTAAAACTTAAGTTGTACTTGCTAACTTGCTTACAAACAACAAGTACGACCATATTTCATCCTAACTTAAAGTCTCACACGAACAACGGGATCTCCGCACATTCAATAATATGTTTTATCCTGCGTACATCCTACAGCTAGACTTGTCCAGTCCAGGGGTTTCAATGATTGTCACGATTGTCTCAAAGGTATACCAAAGTTCAATTATTATTAAGAATTATCTACCCCATTTTAATATCTGCAATAAATTTTTCCAAAAATATTTAACACGTCGGCAAGGCAGTTTAAAATTAAATCTCCGAGAAGAGAAGTTCAAAGCATACAAATCAGATTAATATAGACACCATTGTGGGTACCTACTACATATTTTTCTTAGAACAAGGCTCACATGTCTTAACCAAATTAGGCCAGATACTGGCTGATAGATGAATATTTTTTTTCTGAAAATGGCATGAATATATGTTATGTAGAGGGTGGTGAAAGAAAAATATTTGTGAGAATACAGATAAAAATGTACTGGCATTGGCACTTGCTGCTCTCTGTCCACCCGCTAAAGGAGGTGGCGTAATGATATGTTAACAATAACAATACTGTTTAAATAAAAAGATTATCCATAATTTCATAAGTTTGGGTTCATTCGTGCTTTATAAAGAAACACCGGCCGCTAAGTTGAAACACCCGTGTAAACTACACGTAACTTATCTGGTTGCTTAACTTAAGGCCAACTCGGTATTTAGTTAAACCGTGCCACTGTTTGCGTTGCTCAAGTAACTGTTTGATTGTTTTAGGCGCAGGTAACAAAGCCTGCATGAAATATGTCCTTACTTACTGTTCGAGGCAACTTGGAGTGTCTTGCAACAGTATGAGTGTGTGAGAGATATGGTAAAGTTAGGGATTAAATTCAACAGCATATTGAACATCCGAGTGTTAGGTTAACATCTGTAGAAAATATTGTGAAGATATTTAAAAAAAAATCGTGTTTCCAAATTTCAATTAACTGAAAAACTTTAACATAGGTTTCTAGATAAAAATGTAGTTAGGTATAGTTGAATTTAGAGGATGCGATGCGAGGAGAGAGGTTACGATTTAAACTACAACATATAAAAAAATGTCTTAATTCCATGGGATAGAGACTAATGATAGACTGGTGTAAATAAATATAATATTGTTTGTAACTAAAAGCAAATAAGCTTATTCTTTAAACAATAATTAGTGACGATACAGGACACAATGGTAGCAAGAAACATGACGTCAAAGCGAGATGCAGAAATCGTTAATTAATGCTCAACATCGTTATCTAGGTATTTAACGACAAAGTATATAAAGTCTCCCGAACAACTCACAAACATTTAATTACCTTATTGATAATATACTTTATTCTGCTACAATGGACTGCTGTTTATCTGAAAACATAATAGAGACGGTAATAATGAAATTCTAAATCTTCACATCGTTTAGAGATTACAGTAAATATCTTGTATGAAGAATCCAAAATAACCTTACCAGGGACAAGAGAACATACCAATAATCCTACGAATAAATTAATTGTACATTAAGCATCAACCTTAAAATCGCATTAATAAGTTTATACAGAACACTTGGCGATTCGTGTGGCGTTAAATTGCCCCCACCCCTAACCACCCCCGCAATTTATTTAAGAATGTTATGTAAATTTGAACACAAGTCCTTTGATCGTCCGCATCAAAAGTCCAAGTAAAAAAAAAACTTCCAATAGAGCGGAGAAAAAACGAGCGGAGCTTAAGAAAAATAATGATTTAATCTTTCTTTTCGCTGTCGCGCATATAAAACGGCGTGGAGAGGGGCGGCAGGGGGCAGGAATCGTTTTTAATCTTTGCTTTGTAAAGGTGATTATGAGGGATTATAGGTTTGGAAGTATGGCAGAAATTTCGCGGCTGAAGAAGCGGCCCTTCGACTCGTTTATACGATATTTTTTGGACCCCAAAGTGGGGTTGCGGTCGTGCCCCCATCTTGCTCCACAACTTTTCCTTATTCTGTAACTGTTCAAAGGAGAGCTTTATATCTTTCAGTTTTGTCTTCGTTCATCAAACTCTTTGACGGATGAGCTGCGGTCCATCTTTCAGCCGGGCTAAAAACCCGTTGCCAAACTGAAATTTTTATGGGTCTCAATACTTTTGTTAGAGGACAAAATTAGTAGAAAATTTTCCATTAGCATTCCTAATACGCGCTTGGTTTTCGTGGCAGACCATGATCTTAAAAACCTACTTACTTTGAGAGCAGTCACGTGTCCAACGAGACAATGAAAAAAACAATTATAATGAATAAGTAACGAAAGCAACTATGTAAAGTTCAGTAGTGACATAAACTGAGATGCTCTCTTTTTACTACTGAACAGAGAAAAGTTTTAATATGGCCGGAAAACTTATAAATAAACAAACTAAACCTACAAACGTTTCATCTGAGTACCCAGAAGCAGCAACATGTTTATATAAAATTCCAAAGAAAGACACTAAATCTACGATAAGCTAACAGGGCAACCCACATAGAATGTGTGTGTATACCGACCCGTTGGTACAAGGATTAGTTCACCTGACTGTACAACGGGGTTCATTGGTTCGACTCCCACCCAGAGCAAATATTTGTGTGACGAGTACAATGCTGTATTTTATGTCTGGGTGTTAAAAAAAGTGTCTTCATCTTTTTCTTTATCGTATCCTCATATCTGAGGGTCCTGATTTTAGGGTCGCGACTATCAAAAGCCACCTTCCACGTGAGGGCTCTCTGGGCATTTCTAATTTAGGTTTTGTGAGTCGCTTTTTAAATCCCGCAACCCGCTGTTCAATATGCGGTCCAATCACAGGATCGGCGATTTACCCCTAAAGTTTTTACGCGACACATGTCCAGCAAGTACGAGCTTTTTTTTAAATTATGCCCCTATATCTATGTAAATATATACTTCTCTGTACGTACTCTGTTTATCTCTTCGGGCAAATACGGGCGTGATATTATGTAACGTATCTATCTTATGAGCCATCTGTTTACCATATTACAAACTGCTTAGATTCTCATCACATGGGCGTATGTAACGTCCTACAATGAGAAAAACAACATAAGCATAATACGGTAGCTCCAGTGAGCATGTCATGTATTACCTAATGTCACCGCTTCTACGTCAAAAGTAACAAATTTAAAACTGATTTCTATATACTGCCACTACATGGGAACAGCTTATGCTCAAAAGGCGAATGGCCTCAGCAAGGCGGAGACTAGTTTAGTCATTTTTCATTACGTGACCAGATCAAGTTTGTCATCGGAGGCGACGGGGATCTCTCTCTACCAGCCTTTAGCCCGGCTATTTCGTGTTTAGCCTCGCAGGACCCGATTTTGAACCGTTTTACAATCATATTAAGAGCTAGGATCGTGATTTTAAATATGATGTTGGGACGTTTTGTAACTGATGGAGTGTTTGCACAAAGCTTCCTTTGTAGATGGTAGATGAAGGTATTCTTGTTATTTGAGATTTGACTATTCAAATATCTGTAGATTTAAGTTTTACTTATATAGCATTCGCATTGTTAATGGGCAATTGGTGTTTGGCAATAGGTTCACTACCTATTGTAAGGGACGCAACATCACGCCTGTAATCCCCGAAGAGATAGGCAGAAGAGTGTATGCACTCTCGCATTTCACCAATTATGTTTGCATTCCACGTCCTACGTCCCGATAGGCGATGAGTCTATTGCCATACACCGGGTTCAGATACAAACTCCGAGTCACTACTAGAAATTTTAAATTAGAAAAATCCAATAGTACCCGACCCGAGATTTAAACCCAGGATCTCCCGATCGGCAGTCGTGCTTGCTACCTCGACCAACGAGGCGATCAACGTATAACATGCTACGAAAAAACCGCGTAGCACCGTAGCGTATGAAAATTTGAAAAAATGGGCGTGTCCTCTTATGTCTACTCGTAGATGATAGTGACCATCAAACCAACGGCTGTGGAATTATTGACCTCTTTTTATCAAGCTGACATATTTTTTTTCTCGACCCTTTTAACTCTACTGTTAGGACACGGGTCTCCTCTCAAAATAAAAGGGTTAAGGCTATAGTCTGTCACGCCAGCGAAGTGGGGGTTAACAGACTTCACACACCTTATAGAAGTCTATACATATCCTAGCATATAATTATTGGCAACTAGTAGTTCTGCAGTGCCTAAAAATTGACCCTAATTCATTAAATGTTGATTTTGAAAGTTAATGGGGTTCTTATGTGAAATATTTGTAATAATATCTTATCTGCACAACTGTTCAAATGTAGGACACGCCATAATAGTTTCTGAAAATAAGATTAATAATAATAATAATAAATAATATTATACAGTACAATATAATAAACAAATTGTAGCTTTCTGCACTCCTTCTCTGTACAAATAAATTCGAATTATACCAAATTCACAGTCATCTGTGCCCGCTATTTGCTTAAAAAGGGGTTCAAAAGTTTCACTTTACTCAATAATATATAAATATAGTAATCTAGCTTTATGACTGCCTCGTTGGCCGAGCGGTTGCAAGCGCGACTACCGATCGGGAGGTCCTGGGTATAAACCCCGGCTCGGCTACTATTGAATTATTCTAATTTAAAATTACTAGTAGTGACTCGGAGTCTGGATATGTGTTCGGTTTATAGCAATAGGCTCACCACCTATTCCATAGAACTTGAACGTAACTGGTGAGACGTGGGGGCGTACTACACCCTCTGCCTACCCCTTCGGGGATTATAGGCGTAATGTTACGTTTTTTTAGCTTTATCAATCACGTTTTAATATACATCTCCATGACCAAACTAACAGCTATTAAGTTAAATACAGTAGTGTACAAGTGTCTGATAAAAAAAAAGTCTGATAAGAACAGTAATTATATTGGTTTAGACTTACACCCCCTGCGGAAGTGTGGATTCAAGTATTTCACACACACGTATTCCCAAGCAAAATTATATGCGTTCTTCGAATTAAATATTTTTACAACAGCAAAGAAAACATCGTTAAGATACCTTTCCACACTAAAATTCTTTCGGTATAAGGTTTTTTTAACGATGTGAAGATTGCCAATTCGCATTTGGCCAGCGAGGCACGCTGCGACCTTAACCCTTCTACACGAAGGAGTTAGTTAATGTTAGTTAGTTTGTTAGATAGTTTCCGGAAACATTAAAGTCTGTTAAAAGTGATCCAGTTACACTACTATCCAAAATTTAATATATTTGTACAATTTCTTAATGCTAATAGTGACCAGTATTGACGTGACAAGTGGAACAATAAAAGGATTGATGATGATGATAATGATGGTAAAGTAATGAAGATATAAAACAGATATAACTTCGAAGATATCGACATGACCCATTTTTTATAATCTGTGCTACACAAAAGTGTGTAAAACACATGCGTATAGATGATAAGAACGATGAAGAAGTATCACAATATCACCATAGCATGACTGTGTCTCTTTTTAGATTTCTCTTTATTCACTTACAATTGTAGACACAAATGATAATTGCAAGATAAATAAGTATGAAGTAAAGTCAATACTGGGAATAAACGTAGGTGGATGGTACAGACGGACGATTTAATTATATTGCTTGATCTTCGCGGGTGGAAGGCCGTGGGGGCGGGGAGGGGGGTGTCATCTCAATCGCAAATCGGCCATCTTGCGCCCCCGAGATCGCCGCCCGCGCGCCGTGCCCCCTCGTCCATTATACTTTTTAAGCTCCAATCTCGTTCATTTAAACGGTTGGCTTTAGATGGCAATCGCATTTTTCTACTGCAGGTCACGTCTCGCCCCGTCTCCCGGTACCGAGGCTTAAATCAACAAAAGAAAATAATAAGATTCCATCAAATTAAAAGTGTAATGTCACGAGAGTGGTCGCGGGGGGCGGGCGGTAATCCCGCCGCCGGTCTTCATTAGGCGGGCGGCGCTTAAAGCCTCGGAACGCTTAAAACATCGCCAGGAATTTTTCTTTATTCATAACGGAGATTAAGAGAAATGCAAATGAAGCGAGGCGTCGTCTTCCTACTTAACTGTGTCAACAGCGCCGCGCGCGGAGAACAGCTCGGACTCTTTCTCATTTCTAATCACTGTTCGTTTGCATCCGTCGTGCTTAGTGGATAAATAAATCAATTAATTACTTACTAACTATAAAAACTATTTACTTAAAAAGATTGCCACTAGATATTAGTCCGTCCTTTGTAAAATATACTTATATTTAGGTGTTAATATAAAACCAAAAGCAAATAAAGAGAGATTTATCTGTGTAAAAAATAAGAAAGGACATACTCCGACATATGAATGGAGTGGCAGGTGAAAGATTGAGAAAACACCTATACAATGCAAATGTCGATAAACGTAGATGACGAGCGACACCACTTACTTATTTTGAGCTATTAAGGCTGATACTGGTTGATGGAGAAGTCAGAAACGTCCGAAACTGGCGAGCTTGTACGAGAGTGATGAATGTAGAAGAAAAATATCAGGTCAAAAAAATATCAAGTAGAGAGATATTTGACACTTTGTATTCTCTGTTTACCCTGTAAAACACTTGGCATAATTACGATAATATACCGATCATAGTTTTTATTTTAATTTTTTTCTCCAAAATATAGTACACTTATAGATATTGTAGTATTGGAAATAGGGATGATAACAAGGTCGGATCGATCGGTTCATTTATTTGTTCAGCGAGCCTACCGTCCGTGCTCGCAACTCTTTTGTAAGCGACTTTATTCCTTTAAGGATGCGACGGTAAAATATCGATAAATCATTTTTTTTAGTAAATTAACAGTTTTATCTACGTATATCTATATGATACATAATGTATAGCATAATTTTCATTTAACATGTATAACTTCTATTTCTCTCGTTATTACTATTATATTATCACACCAGGTCCTATACATAGTCAACGGAGAACACCAAGCACCAAATATCACTGTATTTATAGATTAAGTAATAAAAACAATCATTTCCGGTATAATATACTTTGTGCCAAACAGGCAAAACTTCAATTAACATTTAGTTCCGTCTCGGAGGTTAAGAGGAAACAAATTTATCAATTATCAAGTGCCCTTACAGGCCTGTACAATATATGTACTTTTAGTTCATTCCATTTAACCGTACCTTATATATCTACACAGTAATAATATTCTGGGCTTTTCAATAAGACAAACACGAATCATATGTTCCAAATGAAATTATATTTTATTATATTAATACTAGTTTTTTATAATTTTTTATATAAGTAGTTAGTACACTGACGCAATATAAGATGTAAGCCTGATATAAGAAGCAAGCCAAGTGTGTAATAATAGAAACATAGTAAATACGTAGTTCTCTGTCTACCTGGTAATGATCCAGAAGTGACGATATAACAAATAAAAACAAATAAACATATCTCCGTTTCATAGCATGAAACACCCAACACTAAGAAGCGTTCGACTCAGTGAAGTGTATTTTTATTCCGAATTTATATCTACCACTGAATCCTACATTATTGTCTCCCGGCATTTATTTTCTGATGGGCATTAAAACAAACCCCTTTTTCTGAAGCGATTTCATTTTAGCTGGGTTTAGAAATTTTAAGGCCCGTCTTATAGAGCTCTGTAGAGGCGATATTG
>DWME01000151.1:0-42669 GCA_018244795.1 Parelbella ahira ahira | reverse complement strand
CACTTGGCCAGCGTGGCAGACTACGGCCTTAACCCTCTCAATATGAGAGGAGACCCATATTCCAACAGTGGAATGACCCATTTGTCATTCCACTGTTGGTCGATTATTATTTTTATTATTTTTTATCGTTTAATGCCGAACTTACTCGTAGTTTATTGAAAACTCAAGAACAAACTTTAATATTTGCAAAATTAAATTTAATGCTTTGTATAAGATTTAAGATCTTGGTTTGCTTACATACATTTCTAAATTTAACAATGATCAAAATTAGCTCCCAATTCGCTTTCACAAAAATATTAAAATCTATTACGTCCCACCTTAATTTTTAATCTTCCTTTCTTTTCCTCGTACCCACTGTTCTCGTCGCCATTTACCGTGCACGTCCATTCATAGCGCTTTACAGGTTTCACCTTTATTGTACTTTATTTATGTACGAATCAAATGTATCTATTTATGAACATTCAACACGAGTAAGATAGTAATTAATAAACAGTAAATGTCATTAAAATATTAACGGATAGAAAAGTCAATTATTATGGTATTAAGAACACAATGCTCGAACTACTCAATTTGTACCTGAGCAATAGGATTCGGAGGGTTGAAGTGTAGAGTAAAAGGTCATATGGATATCATTAGTATTTATTAGGGTTCTCGCTTTATTAACTATATCATACATATTAACAGATGTTATCGAAGTTGATATAACTTCTATTTTTTAGAAACGTATGGTTATATAATTTGCAATAAGCTATTTTTAGCATTTATAAAGACTTCCTTCAACGGTCAAATACAAGAATAGGTTGTGCATCTTGACTTTTAATAACCAATCCATGTTTGATCCCTCCATTTTTTATATTTACCTGACGTTGTATATATTTTTTTGTTTAATTGCACGTATATATAAAGAAATTGTGTGCGTAACAGATACAATAGTTCGCATACAGCAGACCTGCCTACTTTATCAAACTTTATCATCTGTCAAATATTATATTAGCATTTCATCATATAAAATTATGTTTAGATTTTAAATAATACAATACTGTTTCCATTAATGTACTATGTTATTATTAATATCATAAATTTACTTCAGAAATATTAAGTTGCAATCTATATCTATATTACCTAGCATGAATCCAGATAAAGAACACGAAATTTTTTAATACAGATAAGCATAAAACAGGAATTCCCACATTGAATTTAAAGTTATATACAATATATTTTTACTCTCATATTCCTTTTTTAAAAAGAGAACAGTTTTGAAAGCGCTCTGTCTGCGTTCACGTCCCGCAAGTGAATAGACCATTATTAATTAAACAAATACAGCTAATGAATGAGTTGAAAAAAGCCCCCAGTTGTTTTAATTTAGATTCATACTTCAAATGAAAAGTCATAAAAACGTAAAGAGTGGTTTTTCATAATTAATGTAATTATGAAACGTTGAGATACGGTTAGCGGTATGATTTAGGAGTTGGTTTTTTTACAGTTCTATTGTACAGTTTTATATAGAGGTACCTATATCAATTCATAAAGACGTTATTCTGTTCTAATCTTCGGGGTGAAAATATACCTACAGCTTAAAGTTCAAAATTCTTCAACTGTGACTGGCATAATGCCCTAATACCTCATTATTATCAGTGTTTTCGCGTTTAAAGCGTCATGAGCCAAATAAATAAATGAGCCAAAGGTCAGGACACTCAGGACTCGTCATAACACGTGTTATGTATTCTATTTAACTCTCAAGATTTACCAATTTACCCCGGTCTTACCTGTTATCTGTTTGACTAAGAATAAATTTGAAAGATGAAAATGAATTTAAATGAAAACATTGTAATAGGCGTTAATACATAAAATAACCATTTAAAAATGTATCGCTGTCGTTTATCAATAACAGTATGAGATTTAAGTGATAAATGGGGCGGGAGGAGAAAAAAATAAAATACCCGCAAAACGCTCACGCTGAAGCTTTAAAACTCATCGTTTTGTTTACGACGCAATGAATTTCGTATTTCAGACACCTGCCTGGAACCGTGGGTGTCGCTTTGTTCCCGTGAATAATTCTCGCTACCGCAGCCGCTTTTATCAATGTAATTCGTCTAAAATGAAACAGGTTACGTGAAATTGATAAATGTTGTCGACCCCTCGTTTCGATCTACGAGCCGTAATAATCTAAGGGATTTAAGCGCCACCAGCCACGTGGTTTTTTTTTTAAATCTCATTGGAAACTATCCGTGAAAAAGATCCGAAACCGGCAACATCGGTAAAAAGTTCCGCATGAACCGATATGTCTCTTAGTGGGATAGCTTTTACCCAACAGATATAGATCTCGTATACATTGAACGAACCAATCCAATCCCGTCCGATTGAACACACTGACGTTGGACGGAGTCAGCTTTCATGGCGTTAAAATTTTGAAATCCGAATCACTGAATCGATAGCCGTCATTTTTGAAGTATGGCCAGTTGTCCTCTAAATTATTAATGACATCGTTACATCGTCGGAACGCTTTTAGCCGTTTACTCGATAATCGAATACATAAATCACAATAAAACTCACAGCAGGGCGACGCCATTGCTCCTAATTTATGGGTCTGATGTATCCAGGGCAGACCTCTTCCGTTCAAACTGAATGGTGATATACGAGGACGTACGCAGTGCTTGCAGAGAAGTGGGCCCCTAATTTATATGTAATATAATAAAGTCAAGAAGGGTTGGGTTTTCGACTTGTTCTTCCGCTTCCTAACGCAGAAATTGTTTATACTGTAATACAGTTTCGTTTTGTTCGTTTTAAACTATTACTATTTAGTCGCAAGAATAATTATCCATATACCTAATGTTTAATCTCATTTGTTGTGAAACTATGTTTTATTTATGAACACATTTCTTTAAACCTGAACGTAATTAAATTTGTTTTAATAATCTAACAATTAGAGTTTACAAGTATATCTAAATATGCCTTTTAGTTCACGTAGTTCTCCAGATTGAAGTGTCTTTATTATCTGTCCGGCTGTCGCTCATTTAAACTCAAACTAACTTCAAAACATCTTAAGTACTCTTCTCGAGAAGATAACATTTGTGTACGCTTCTTGTTATTTAAACGAATGTAGAATTGAGTGTACACGATTTTGGTATCAACATGTATGGCATGAGATATTGTTTATACAATATAATACAATACAAAAGTTATAGTTAGTTGATTTACACATATACTATTTTTTATTATTTGGTACATTTTTGTTCATCTTTGCACACAATAAGACAAGAATATTTTATAAAAAGAGAATTATTAGTAACAAATTAATTATTTATTTTCTGAAATATTTTTTCTGTCAATATTACTTGAATCGTTTATATTAACGACGTAGTAATTTGTTAAACAGTCTACCAGACGTTAAATACTCAATGCGATCAACGTAAATCTGTATATCATCTCAAATACGAGTGAAACCCTATATGATCTTAGTTACAGTTATACTCCTGTGGACTAAATTGAAACGACTTGAGCGTCGTCGCCCAGCGCGCACTACACCCGAACAAGACATCGTAAATATCGATATTGCATATTTATTTAAGCGTTAAATACACCTTTAGTGCTTTTCTTTAACTTTACGCAAAATAACAGTCGCTTTTAAATAACTGTTGGTCTATATACTATAACCCTTTACAGTTACAAAGGAAAACACTTCGAAGCTTTGAAATAAATATATTACACAATTAATTATCAGCGAAAGGGGTTAAGTAAATAAATCTAGTCCCTTTTAGAAAAAGGAAACGTTAAATGGACTGTGACGTAATAGACTTTGAGAAATTGTTCTACTTATATGCGTACGTACATCCATAATATGTACATACATACACATTGTAAAAATGTATTTGTCAAGTTTGATCACTTAGTTTAATATGTACATAAATGATAATATTAGGAATTTTTCTTATTCTAAGAACGTATAACTAACGTGTTGTGAGATGTATGTATCAAGTGGAGAATGGAATATAATAAGTTGTTGTTATAGCTCAACTGTACTGTCTTTAAGTTCTACTGAAAATCCTTGGAATCCAAGAACGGTGGGATCTGCTAATTTTAAATAATGTAATATTGTGTGAGTAACTCACTTCGCAGCAGTCGATTAAATAATCTATTCTCAATATGTATCTCTATCCTCATGTCCATCCTTAGATGTCTATCCTCAATGTCAGATGTCCATCGTCCGATGTAGGTATATCCTCAAATGAGAATGGACGTCATTAACCATGTTATACATATGCTGGATATATATCTGTATTGGGAAAAAAGGCTTAACGAAAAAGGTAGCGCTGAAAGGGCCAGTCTAACATAAATATAGAGAGGTTCAAATTGCGCGGTTGGCTCCGTGAGGTTGAAGTTTAATCTGAAAGAGGTGGCTATAATTTAAAGCGCTATACAACAGCTTTTGTTTTGTCGAACGGTTTTTTTTACTCACCGAATAAAATACTACATATCGCGCATTTGCCAGAAAAAATAATATATTCCAGAAAATAACTGATAGTTTGAAGTCCTAGGTATAAAATTTTAATTGAATGGAAAGAAATTAAACTTTACAAAGAAAGCCTTAACCTAAAAAAAAAACGTAATATCACGCCTGTAATCAAATCTTAGGAAAATTTCAACAACTCATAAATATCCGCTAAATATGATTCTACTAAACTTAGCTAAAAAATGGCATGAATTACTAAGTTTCACTTTATGCGCTGTAAAAAATGTTACAATTGAACCTTACGAAAACTTTGGGTCTAACGCTCTTAACAAAAGAAAAATAGATTATATAATTTAAAGCACAGCTTAATATTGTCTATGAAAATAACCCTAAGTGGTATAACTACGTATAAAGTAGTTATTTGTATAGTTGCAAATTTGTACGAGAATTAAAACCTGGAAGGTTTTAGCAATATTGCAAGCTTTCTTTCAGTTTATTCCCGGCATGAAATATCGGTCGATTTTAAGTCGTGCGGCTGCGATGGGCGGCCAGCGGCGTGTTACACGAAGTACCTTTCAATTTTTACAACCGCAAGAGAAATTCAGGGAACGGCTGGCTTTTAAAATGTAGCATATAGAATGCAGTAAACATTGAGTACGGAACGGCTATGTTAGGTTTTATAACTAAAAACAGGTGGAATAACTCTTCTATTTATGTTTTCAGAATGCTTTTATGGTGACACATTATTGATGGGAAGAGCTTATTGGTCATCCAAAGGGAACCCAATGCAGTATTGCACTGGAATCCGGACGATGTATCGTTTTCGTTACATTTACATTTGAACTTTTTTTGAATTGTTGGTAATAGTTTTTTTTAATGATATAGAGCTAATATTGTTGTTATATAATATGACGAGCATTATATTAATACTTTTATAAATTTAGCAATATACTACCATTCATTAGTATATTGCAAACTCGTTATACTCTGATTACAACAGTATAGAGCCTAACGTGTTTCGATTCGCATGTAAAATTTTATAAGCGACGTCGCCCTAATCGATTTTAAACGAGTTCTTGGTGTGGTGATAATAATTACCCAAGATTTTATCTATAACTGTATCGCTATTTTCGTATCTATGTCAGACTAGGTGCTGATGAAGTTATTTTTCAAATACCGTACATGTAGACATGAAACGAAGTAAATGCGAGAGGCATTGTTAAGTGTACGACTCTTCTTATTTGTGTTTAACAAACAAATTTGGCCCTCCCCATCTACGAGTAAACTCCTATCTTTTTAGGATTAATGATATTTTTCAAACGTGCTTTTAAAGTTGATATGGAATTACAAAATCTAACTTCTAGTTATAGGCAAGTAAATATCTGAAAGCGTAGTGTAATCAATTATGTTTGTAATATAAGTACCTATTTATAATTATTATTACTAGATATATTTTCATCGTAAAAAGTTAGTAGAGGTAGTGCGAATTTTTTCGTGTAATTTAGCAAAATCGAATAATTTTAAAACTAGGTATCCTTGAGAATGAATTAAGTTGATTATATATTGCAATGGCTATGCTCGATTACTCGAATTATTTAATAAAATGTGTAATACCCACGATGTTGTAATTTTCTCTCTTATTTCCTTTTATTTCTTTTGTCTATCGAATTTTTTGGCCAGATCAATAAAATTCTTGATTTCCTGTTATTATTTTCAGTACTTTTACCCCAAAACAAACAACCAATTTTTGTATCTTTAATAAATGGACAACGTTGTGATTTCCACCCAATACGCAATTACCGGTCACAATACTAAATCAAGAGGTCAGTAATGTTTGTTTCCGAAAGTTAATTAAGCCTTAGGCACCGAGTAGGAATCTTCTCTCTTATCTTCTTCAGAACGGCCTATCTTATACGTGTACAATCTTAAAGCTGTCAGAGAAAGATTTATATTTTCTTTTCGTCCTATTATCTGAGTCTAATTCAGTTTTAATCCAGGGAATGTTTATAATATACTACTTAAGTTGGAATGGCTTGTTGGTGGAGTGATTGCAAACGCAACTGCTGATCAAGAAGTCCTGAATTTTGACCCCGGACCTCTTGATCAGCGGTGAGGAACTATCGGGTTTCTGTAACTTAGAGTTCCTAGTAGTAGTACCTACGCAGTCTGAATTTGTGCCTAGTTTATGACAATAGACTCATCCCCTGTTCTCTGGTGCGACTCCCAACATAACTGTTGAATCGTAGGAGTAAACTACACCCCTCTGCCCACCTCTTCGGGAAAATACGGGTGCGATTTTCAGTTAAGTAACACGAATGGTATATAACGCCGGAGAGGATAATATAAACTAAAGTGACAGTACCACGGCTCGAAATATTTTTTAAATGTGTAAATATTTTTTCATGTAACCTTTTTTAATTGGAAATATCACCTGCAAGGTTACTTAAACACTGTTATATTTTATTCAAGTATTGTTATAAAATCATATTCGAGAAACTGTTAAGATTATGTTAGCATACTCAGCGTCAGACTTGTTGGAGCTTGCATGCAAGTTAACTTAGCATATTTGAGTAGTCGTTTTTAATCTCAGCACTGCAATCTTTACATTATCAATCTTTAGATTTATCATGCGTTGTTACCAAATAGACGAGAAACTTGCGAGATATAACCTAATATATTGAAAAATATGTATCTTTTTAAGGTTTGACGGGTTACAATATTCCCAACGCTATGTATAGTTCATTATCCATTACTCCGCGTTAGGTGAGGGTTAGAAATAATATTTCATAAATAATCTCATATTTCTGAGTATGCGAAATGCCACATATTTTATGGTTAGAATATGACTGATGTATGAGCACTCATTTTCCATATAATGGTATGATGACTTCAGTGGGTTCAAAGGAATGGTTGTGGAATTTATTATGATAATTAAACTGCATATTATATCTGTTGTATTGCTGGACCCAATTGAGCTCCTCAAGAAGAATTTCTAAAAGTGAAATAGTAAATTAGTGAACAAAATTTTCGAAAGATTATTTGGTTTCGTTTAAGCGTATAGTTTAAAATTATGTATGCTCTAAGGCTGAGTGTTGATTATAGTATAGTTACCCTATAAAGATAAGAGACCTGAAATCAGGAAATTTGATTTATATTCAAACTTGCTGATAAAATCATTCGTCGTTCATCAAGTAGGTATGTAGGTACATAATGATTAACTGAATTTATAATTATAATCATTAAAAAACCATGAAATTTCTTTTGTGTGGAAAACAAACAAAATATGTATGTAATTAGATCCTACACGGTCATTGAAACTATTCATAAAACAAAGATGAAAAAAAATCGAGAAAAATTTGAAAGCGAAGCTTTGATTTTTGTGAAATAGCAATTATTTACTATTTCATTTTGGAATAGAGCTCGATGTAACAATGAAGTCAATTTTGATAATATCGTCTTCAAAACGACGCGCGACGCCGTAGCTCAACACTGAATGCTATAGAACGTAATTTGAATATCATCATTAAAGTAGCTTAATTGGTAATTCTCTTCGAGGAAATATTTTCATTACAAAGGCATTTATACCTTGTAAATTAACACAAAATATTCCAAGAACCATCCCTCGGCCAATATTGCTTAAAGGTTATTCATTCTTACGGACAATGATATTGCGTTGTTTTCATTCGCACCAAATTTTCATCGAAGCTTCGTCTCCGTTTTATTTGATGTTATTAAGATTAAAATAATGTTTTATTATCGAGCACTGTTCGTTTTGAAATTATTGTTTTAATTTGCATCGCGAAAGCAAGCATCTTTATCTTAAGTATGCTTATGATACTGATTTATGATGATATGAACAAATAATCCTCAAATACATATTGTGTTGCCTGGTGCACTCACTGCAACGATAACATAACAAGTTAACAATAAAGGTTAATCGTGTCCTATACGACAGTAACCTCATGTCACATGTATCTGTAATCCTACCAAAAATTTCTCTGAAATTGTCAGTTTAATAATCTTTAAACAGTAATTAAGTATGAGTTCCACCATCTTCCAAATAAACATATTTATGATGATTTTTCTACCAGAAATCATTTGAATAAATACATACCAATATAACGCTTATGCCTCAATGCTGCTATGTTTTATGCACAGTCAAACATATTACCGTCCGTGAATATAAGATTTTAATTCGGGCGTAAAACTCATTCCGCTGTAACATTCAAAGGCTTCGTGTAAATTACAAAGTTTGAAACTGAAATATTCTGTGAGCAACATCAAAGCTCCATTCGTAACACGTTCATAAATTGTTTCTATTGCACCAAGTTAAATTCTGCGAGGAATGCGTAGTTTATTTCGTACGCCCTTTGATATTATACAATTACACGTTGCTACCCGGAATTCGTGCAAGTTCCTAATATCTTATCGTGATATCATAAGCGATCGAAGAATCGTGTCGGTTATAGTTGTAGACAGAAGTAACATTAATTACGAGTAGTTGACAACCTATCGACGAGCCACAGCTTTGGGGCGTGTCTTGTAAATATTAGTGCCCACATCACGACGCTGCTGCACACAAGACCGAATGCTGGCGTTAGAGATATAAGCCAAGTAGTTTTTTGGAAGCAATTAGAAGGCATCTTATAATGCTTAGCAACTATTATGTTACCATGTTAACTATTATGTTACCATGTTAACTATTATGTTATCATGTTAACTATTATGTTACTATGTTAACTGTTATTTTACCATATTAACTATCATGTTACCGTGTTATCCAAAATTTGCTATCCAAGATTTGCTCTTCTTAACGAATATATAATATGTAAATTGAGATACCTACCTACTACTAATTGACTACCTAAATAATGATAACAATATCTGTAAAACTGTTTCAAATAAAAATATGTCGTGTAACATAAAGCGAAACAATAAACACCTTCAAACTAACTCACATATTTTCATAAGAAATAGTATAGGGAAGTGTACCTTTAGTTTAATAAAGCATATTATGTGGTAAGCGTAGTGTGAATAAAGTAATTGTAGTGCTGTACACTAAAAAATAAACATACGCTAAAAACGGTGGCAATTTTTCAACATACATAAAAAATGGAGATTTCTGAAATTAAAACGTTTTAAATAGTTTAAATTGTTTATAATATATCAATTTAACTGAACAGTAATAACAAACGCATGTCTCTTTGAAGAAAAACTTTGTACAGTTACTCAATAGCCATCAAACATTTAAAATCTTCCTTTATGAACGTAACCGACCATCATAATTTTTATCACGGCGAACAAATAATAAGGAATCATATCATTGCATAATACTATCTCTTAGCCTGAAACCAGAGTCAGATTTTAATTTCCTTATTTATACAAATGTAGAACCGTAATGTAACAAGTCCCTAATAGAAGGGAACCGTAATGAATTCAAAGTTTAAATTGCGGGCTCAAGCTACAACTCATCAACGTTAAAAAGTTTTCCGAAAGTAACACTCGGGTTTATGTGGCATGCGTCTCGACGGCATACTCACTTTAATTAGAACAGCCGTTCTTTCAAACTCATGTACTTTAATTACCTCGATTCGAACCAAGTAAACTTTGCGCTATCCTTCAACGTATTTTAACTCCTAAATTATAAATTAATTTCAGCTTTTCAAAGAATTTTTCCTCGCGAGTTCGTCGGCCTCGGGTCGAGCAAATAATTCATGTCGCTATAAGAAATACCTTCGAAGCAATTATTAAGGAATGTCAGTTATTGGTGTAGTGGTGGTGGTCCTTCGTGTTTATGGACTTGTTCTACGGCGAAGAGTAAACTTTTAGGTGAACAAGAAAAAATTGTGACAAAAATGTAATAATATTCTCTGTAAATGTGTATATGACACGAGTGATAAGATATTTTACTACAAGGCCATACACTTAAACTAGTTCTCTGAATACTTCGGTTGCCTAATGAGTGATGTTTGGTTTTTTTCATGACCATGCTTGGTATCAAGGGAGTATATATGGAACCTTCGCAGCTGGGAAGGGTTAAACGTGTTTTTCATTTTAATGTTGGAGTCGATCCACATTCACTTTCAATCCCCTTAGCGACTTGGATATCTGTCGCTCACTAAATAAAAAGTCGAGGTGACATACGCAATATTTACATACGCCCGTTCGTGACACTTCGTAAAATAGGCGAATTGAAATTAGACATGAAACACGTGTTCATACATAAACAACTCCATAATTCCTTACTTTGTCGCACAAACTCCATATGAAAGTGTACGATATAATATGTAATAATTATAAAAATAATTAGATTTTTTTGCAATTTTCTAATATAACTTCCATTTGCACTTCGTTATTTGTGTCATATTTCACGTTTATCGTTATTCGACTGTCGTAAAACAGATTCCTAATGCTAATAGCTCTATTACTTTAACAAGGGACGGAACTTTCATGGGACTCAAACACTCCATAACAGCACGTGCATTTCTATTGCATTTATATCGATCGGTTAACCAGTCATTGCCTCTTGAATTGCAAAGCAATTTTACTATTAAAATACCTTCTGTTAGACATTAAGTTACGAAAGGGCTATGTCTAGTATGGGTCTGAAATACACTATATATTTTGTATTTAATTTAAGAATATCAAATGTCTCGTGAGTGTAATGCACATGATTATACATATATTTACCGGCTTACCTCACGTACGTTTTTCGAGATTGCCCCACCAGCTTCGGACCTATACGAGGTTCTTCATCATGCTCCGTTTATTACAGAGAGGTCGCGGCGGAGACTACCGCTAGTACTAAACTAGTCGTGCTATTCTGAAAAACGTACGTGAGTTGAGCCGGAACATGTATATCCATGTTAAAATTATCAGGTTTTATGGAATTTAAATACTTATTTAAATACTTATGGAATTTAAATTTAGTAATAGTCCAAAGACTTTATAAGAAAAGAAAGTACTTTAATATTCAGATATTAATAAGCTTTAGAATGAGTTTTCAGACGGTCGGTTGTAAGTAGACAAATTGGTCTTGTCTGAGAGCCGCTATAGATCAAAGTGCAAACTATCCGGCGTGCATTTCTCACTGCGTCTCATGAACTCCGCTGGGTACAAATGGACAAGGCGGCAGGAAAACTTATTTCTCATTCGTGACTTCCAATTTTATTCGTAAGAAGTAAGAGATTTAGAGAAATAACTTATTTTATACGCCAATGAGTTTTACTCTATGTCAAACTCTTTAATGCTTCTCGAATAGAAACAACAAACATATGGAAACAGCAACCGATAATTTCTAATAATGCTTACAATTTTAAGGTCTTACAAATTAATATTCTAATTAGCATACGGAGCTACCTCTGCACCTATCTCCTTAACACTATTGTGCCTCAAATGTAAGTACATAAATGTATAGTACATAGATATACACTAAGACCTGAAGCGATTCTACATAGTCCTTAGTAGTGACAACTCAATTGTAATCTAATGCAAATGGAAGTTCAGTATTGTTTAATTTCAAATACGAATGTTCATGGGCTTCAGATACCTTTAATGTCATTTGAACGATATAAGTATACTCGTATACCTATACCACGGTGATGTATAAAATCAGTCATACGATAACCTAATTAAGCGACCAATCAATCACTCGATTAATCGCCCAATCAATCACACAATTAACGAATCTACTGATCCACCAATATTTAATTATTAAGCAAAGATTACATGTTGTTACATAATCACATTTCGGTAGTGTGAACATATAAACAGTTAAATACTGAAATACCTACATATTATATACTAACTGCATCGTTGTTCGAGTAGCTGCAAGCATGACTGCTGATCAAGAGGTCCTGGGTTCGATCCCCGGGTTGAGCAAAGTATTGTTGGAATTTTCTAACTTTAAAAATTCAGTACTGGCAGGGAATCTGTGTTAGAGCCAGATATATGGCAATAGACACTATTCCACGGTGGGACGTATAACGTAACTCGTGAATTGTGGGAATATGCACAACACTCATCTGCTCACCTCTTCAGATAAATACAGACGTGATGTTACTTTGAAATAGCTACACATAAAACTAAAAACGAAATAAAAAAATAATAATTTCGTAACAAATCAATACAGCGGCCAGAATTAAAACAATAGTGAAGACAGCAACACAAAATAATTTTACTTATTACTTAATATAATACCTATTTATGACACATTTCTACAATGTTATCTTTAGTGAATCTTTTCGATGTGAAATCCGCATCTCGGTTTTAAAGTTATCTTTCTCTCGGTATTAGAATACCGCTATTCTTGTGTCGCTAGAGAGCCACGATGGATCAAAGTGCAAAGTAACCACTGCGCATTTCTCTCCACCTGTCACGAACACCGTCGGGAATTCGCCATACATACGAGTAGCGCGCTCTGGTTAGTTGCTTCATCTTGAAAAGTACTTTTGTAATGTTATGTATGTATAATACTGCGAAAGTTCATTATATCTGTTAGTTGTACATACTGTGTGAATAAAATAAAAACTATTATTATTATTATATTAGACTTCTAGCTGGGCGGAGAGACGTATATTCGCTGGCAGCGGTTGGGTACGAAGAGCTGAAGATCGAATTCAGTAGCGTGTTTTCGATCGGCCTGTGTACAGTAATGGACGGCGGCAGCCTGATGACGATTACTATTATTATTATATTACTATTACTATTATTATTATATTATTATTATCGCCGAGCTATTCATATTAGAAGCTATTAAGTGGAAAATAACTATTGTATTAACTGCCTCACTATCTGCGCCAATATAACGCGGTAAAGCTGCTTGTTCCTAAAATTATTGTTTATGTAAAGTATTGTTAAAAAAATATTGTTTAAATTAAAAAATATTATTTAGGTAAAGTATCTGCTGTTAGTAAGTACATACATACATATATGTGACGTCGTTCAAATCAAACGTGAGTGAATCTGCGGGGCATAGCTAGTTACTATACCTGCGGTCTAAATGAATCTTTTCCGAAGAAGCCATCATGAGAACAGGTGGACTACATGGATGTGGATGTTCTCTAACAATCCGGGGAACGAATAGATATTGCATTAGATAGTTATTATTAAGCAGTTTTAAATTTTTCTCTACCACTCATAATATCATGTTACGTAAGCATATGTCGTGGTTACATTAAAATTTGTCCAAGAATTTTATTCAATGACACACTAGAAGTACTGAAAATTCTAAAATATAGGCCACTGCACAAATTACACCGTACACATATAATATGTATATACTATAATTAGATATTATTTAAAAACGCGACGCTACAACTTTTTAAACAGCACGCTTACATACGTTTTCTTACTTAAACTTTGCCAGTTTCAAGTGATGCTTTTTAAGTCACTCTTTCAACAAACAGACGGTATGAAAAGACGCGAAAATGTAAGAATTGGGTCGTCGTTTTCGCAAAGTGTACATTTTAGAATTGTTACTGTGTACCGTTTCTGTTGGTTTTGAATTTCTTTACATGAAACTGGTGAAAGAAACTAAATTGCAAGCAGATACTTTTCGTACAAATAAGCAGTAGGTATATAGTTTAATTGCATCACGACTTGACTCATTTTCTAAATGATTAGGTAAATTTATATACATATATTACTTAATTAATTATTTTATGCGTAATGTCTTAAAAGGCTTAAGATTATTTCACTTGATATGAGCGCTTGAAGAACACTCCAGAGATTCACCCGTTGTGTTTTACATGCGACCATGAAATAAATATAAATTATATGTGACAATATATGTTTTTCATTATATATAGACAGTTTCAAATGAGCAAGCAACAATAACTAGTTGTCGCCGTCAATAAACATGACAGGAAATAAACGTATTAGCACTAGTAACTTTAGAAAATATTAGTTAATAATAAGCCCGTTATTAAGTATTAGCTAATAACAGAATTGCCAAAATTGTCCACTTGTCGTTAGTACATGTTTAGTGACAATAGTCAGTATCTGTCCTAGTTGCGACTAGTGCATGAGCTTTTATTTCTAAGAATAGTTGTATCTATCACGTGTCCTGGCAATTATCCTATAGACTGAAACATACATGGCTTTAACAATAACTATCACACACTAGAAGTAGTGTATATTACCAAAACAAATTGCACATATCTTAACAAATGAAACAACCATAATTAAATTTGCTTCTAATAATATATTATTCCATAACGTCTAATTTATATTGCACGTATATTGTCCGCACACATTTATATCAAGTAAAGAGAAATGATTTACAGCGGAAAGTTTATTGCGGAAGACATTTATTGCCTCACTTAAGCTGGTAGCCCGCCATTATCACAACACCTTCTCATAGAAAACTTTACACCGTAAACCTTACACAACAAAAGCGAATACCACCAACGCGAACGGCACCACAATCTGACAGTGTTCATAAAAACTTGGCACCGTGTGAACTTTCCCCTTGCATATTCATGACGCAAACTCACTTGGAAGTTTTTGGTGAAATTATCATAATAATTTTACACTAACTTCATCCCTATTGCCGAGGTTCTGTAAATTAGGTGCGGGTAAGGCTCCGCTTACATTACCTACGCGGATTGTCGAGGTGTTTCTACATCTCCTAAAATATAAACATGCCATGATTTTAAACTGAATATTTGTTTATTGATCTAATGAAATTATTTAATTGGTAACGCTATATTAATGTAGAAAAAGCACACAGGGTAGTTGGCACTCCATGATTTCTGCCTACGTCGTAATTGACCTGATGTGAAGATATGTACGTACAATGTATGTATGTATATGTATGTACAACACAATACAATACAAATATTCTTTATTGTACACCAAGACAATACAATAGAGACAGTACAAATTTTCGAGGGTACACACATACATGTATGGATAATGCTACATATTCTTGAATTCATGTTGCCAAAGATTTCAAATGTTATATTTATATACAAGCCTCGTGCGTACGTAACAGATAGTACAAGGTCGTTCTCGAGACGTGATACACCTTATTACCGGCAGGTTTCAGTCTGATAAACCCTACATTTACAGAGAAAAGCACCAATTTGGGGTACCAGCTTTTTTAAAGAGGACTCTATGTGATGAGTTAATAGACTCTAGCAGAGCATTTTAACTAACTAAAATATACAAGTAAATGTGAGATACAGATTTCACATTGTAGTCGTCACCTTAGGTACTTCATACCACGCAATTCGTCTCAACAGTCTAAATTAATTTAGACACTTCTGTTTGAATTTTTGGTTCCAGTTTTCTCAGAGCGTACATCTTACAGACAAATGTTAAAATGACTGAAGATGAGATCATATTATGTATTTAATTATTTCACCATTTATCATCCGCGTGTTGAACTCGGGTTTTATTTCAAAACGAAAATGGTGAAGATCTAAGTCAATTGCGCCGACCACTTCTGGTGATATTGAACTAACAATCCATTTAGAATGTGCTGGAGAAATCTTTACTTAAGTCATGAGTGACATTCAACATTAGTACAGGATTTCTTCAAAAATAACTGAGACTTCATAGGCTATCTGTTTTAAAGCGAAATGCTACCCAGCATAATACAACATTGTGACGTAGTGATGCTCAGCTTGGATTTATTCTGAGCTGGGCATCTTTTGTAGACATTACTAAAAAGACGACCAAGGCTTATTTCCGTGGTCAAAGAACTGGTTCTTTTAAATACTCGCCATTTTTTGCATACCTACATACGAGTATGAGAATTCAGCTTGCTAAAAAGGCTTGCACATGTACAGACGTGAATACGAACATTCCAGTTCAATTCATATGGAAAAGCTCGGATTTGGGCACGGCTAAGCTATGAAAGAACATTCGGAGCGAGTTGGCTAAACAAAGCAGGCATGTTGCGAGATTTATGAACAATTCACAGTGTAATGATGTTGGCCATTTATTCATATGCAGATATGAAAATGAAATATGAAAAGTTAGGTGTATAAACTAATAATTTTTCACTATCTAATTTTCACCTTTGATGATCGCCAAATGGGCTTACAAATTTTGACAACTCAACGACTAGGTGTCTATTTATTGACCAGTAATTGATGAGCGTGAGTGTGGAATATACATGAAGTGTTCCAGTATAGAACAGGACATAGTTATTTTGAGAAAGTTATTTTCATAATATAGAAAAAAAACATTTCCCTCGAATAAAGTACAAAGTAGAGGAGATATGCCTTTGTTCGTAGCCTTAATGTTGACCCAATCACTTAGTGGGCCAACATTTGTTTGTTGTGTCGAATTCGACGACAATGTGACTACACAAACACTAGCCTAAAAGGGTCTTGTTAACGCTCCAGCGCCCGGAGAGCGCTTTTCAGTGATACTTGAATGGCCCGCGAGAGTATCCGTTATTTTTTCAGCCGAAAATATTTTCACAATCCTTTAATACAAGCCAGAGTAGCCTTTTGCTGGTACTTCAGTTAACGTTAATGTATTGGATACTACACATTGGAGGCCGTTTACGAATTAATTTATACGGAATTACCGCCATATAAAGTGTGAACAACCGCTTATTTGCACTTTGTATATGTGTGTATAGAAATGGCTCATTGCGTGTGTGTGTATGTATTGCTTAAGTAATAGAAAACGTTTTAAGCAAATTCCTATTTACTAGTACGTGATGTTCTTCTGGAGAACGAACTTACACAAAAACCGAATCTCTCCCTGTCAATTTAAATTCTATCGTACCGATGAAGCGACTCTTAGAACACACGATCTTATGTGTATTTGCATAAGTTATCTGTGAACGCCCGCGTGGCATATTGCCGTGAATATTTAATGTCGGCAACGTTTCCTGCACGAAAATGTTACTTTGAAACATCCAAAACACTATTCAAACTACGCCGGATGAATAAAGAATTCTCAATAGAAAACGTCGTGTTGCGTTTTCCTAAATAAGCGACTTGTTGTACTTATACGGATGAACGAGGAAAATGGAACGTGGCGGTTCTTTGTTATCAGATATTATAATGTTATGTTGAAAATATGTATATATGGGAAGTAAAGAGAATTTATAGAAATAAACCCCTGAGAAGCCGATTATGTCCAACTTTGAACTTCGGTTGATAAGTTGATGATGAAAATTAAAAAAAAATTATAAAGTTCCCTTCTTAAAATTGTTAGTAATGTTTTCGGACAATTCGTACGAGTACATCGCATCAGGAGCTCACATTAAAATGAAATTAATGTTATAGGAATGCGATTTAGTGAAACCGAAAATCTAACAAAATTATAAAAAGTAATCTGGAGTCTGGAATGACGACTTTTGCTTAAATAGCGGAAACAATTTAAAAGTGTTCGGCAACATTGCTAAATAATAGTTACTGTACATACCGATAGTTATAAGCCATTTTATCATTGAATTGCTGGAAACGGGTCTCTTCTCAGAAATGAGAACGAGTAAGTCTGTCTTAGTGAAGACTAGCAGACTTCATATTTTCAGAACTCCATGGTATTCATGCTTCTTTGGCAGCAGAATATTTTGTTTCATGTTTATAGCCAATGGTATTTAATCTCTAAAACGCAAATAATAATGCCAGGAATTTGTTGCGTACTTGTTTACCGCTAGCTTTCATTTTGGTATATAGAGATATTCCTTATTTTTGCAAATTGCATGAATATTCGGCCGATATTTTACTCAAATTTTGCCCGCTGATGATGAAACAAGCGAGCGAGCTTTATAACGCGGAGATGCTTTTAGCGGAATCACTGTATCGCGTGCCCGAAGTAATAACATACGGCATTTATTATTGGACACAGGTATTTTGGCTATTTAAATTGTCTGTGGCGCTAAAAGCCTTTCGGGTTGCGCTCCTCAGAGCATACGATGCTGATTTTACTGACTGTAGGGTTTTGTTAGAGCTCAAAATTGTTTTGTCATGCATTCCTTAATAATGGTAGCTGTAACGAAACTTTCCACATACTTCAAACTTACAAGAGTTTGTATACTTAGGCCTGGATATTTCATGTATCTGTTTCGTACCTCTTCAGGCATTTCATTACCTGTTCAGGTTGGAGAGTGACCCTAAAATGCAACTAAAACTATTTCTCGCGTCTGTCTTCGACATTCCTGGTGATAATATTGCTGTAACTTATCTGTTAGAGATTTACTTATTTTCGATTATGTATTTAGAGATTTATTAACATATAACAATCAAGTTAAAAAATTAAACTTCTGCTCACATGTCATAATTTGCTAGTGAACCATCGTTACGCTAAATGACGACGATGATAGCACTCTTAGGAACTATAACATTTGGTTACACCAAAACGAAATTACTTGCCTCTCTTGCAAAGTGAAATCATATTAGTTTAATAAGACTCAACGTTAAGGATACTTTATGCCTGTTCTGTACCTTTATACTTTCCACAGTGAAACGACGTCGCGACGGCTGGGGCAGTACTTGTTTTACGTTTTAAATTAATCGAATTAACTAAAGGCTGTAGGTACATAACTCGCTTACCTTTGCGACGTCTAGATTGTTTACAGTTCTTGTCAAAACCATAAAAATTATCAACTTAAAAATTTCAGTAGTTACACGAAGTAAAGTAATAGAGTACTTTTGGTAACGAAATATATAATTTTCTTTATAGCAGGAAATATTAGGCAAAACAGTACTCGTAATGTATGCAAATGAATAGATGATAAAGATCTAAACGCTGCTATAAGAAAGGGGTTGTAATATAACGTAATTAAATTTCCATATATTGTTGGTTTTTGCAATCACAAAATGTTATAACAGATTTTGCTTGATTCACTGTAAAGTATCATCACGCCTATATTTAACCTATAGGATAGGCGGAGGTATGTAGTACACTCGCACGTTTCACCAATTACTTTCTATGTCCCATGGAATAGGACCGGGTATGGATAATATCGTCTATAGGAAACAAAGCGATAATGGATAATACACGAGGCACAAATCCGGACCTCGAGCTATTAATAGGAATTTTAAGTTTGAACAACCTAATAATAATTTGGCCGACCCGGGAATCGAAACCAGGATCTTCCGATTAACAGGCTAATCTATAAATCATCTTTATTCTTTTGGGAAAACTTTAATTTCAGGAATTTCAAGCGAATTCTAATGAAACGCAAAATCCTATTGACCTTCGATATAGTTCGAAGGCACTCACAGATAGATCCCTCGCAATTATACTGAGCTCGCAATAAATCATAGCGAAGCCGACCTTATGGATAAATCCTAAATCGAAACAAGATAAACTGTGCCGTCGCGGAAATCCACATAAAACCGCGAAATATTTGAAAATGATTTATAGTAGACCCGATCTGTTAGAGAGGCTTCGCAGCGCAAAAACAGATTATCGAAATCCCAGTTATTTCCAACAATCCCTTTGCACCTAGGATGTGCGAAAGAATAGACGCCGTAAGTTCTGTTTCTGCACATTGTTGTAACTTGCAAGTGCATTAAGAACTAAGTTAGCGCTGTCAGTACAAAACAGTAAACTGCATTTGATGTAAGTTTAACGTAAGTGTAAGTCGCAACAACATGACACGTGTACAATCACATACACAAGGTTTATAAGTTCGTAAATCTTTGTATATTCTTGTGTATATAATTCACTAAGTGTCTATGTTCAAAAATGTATATATAATGTATATATGGAACAAGTATTATATAGGACAGGTGCAACTTTGCTTTACTTCTGAAATCTGACAAAGATGCAACGACGCTTAATTATTTCCGTTCATTTTACATAAATTAAGGGGCATTAAATCTACAGGAAGGAAGGCTGCAGGCAGAAACTAGTTACACTGCTAAAGTCCTACGTCCATTGGATAGATACAGGTGGAATGATACGATGATGTAATCTACAACACGCTATAGTATAAAAGTAATTCTATTTAAATGATCTCACGAACCGTAGAATTGAAACACGGGTGTCGAAATCTCTTAAAGTGGAAAACCTTTGCGCTCGGATAGAAAGTTGAAAAGCTTCAAAGTTTATTCCATCGGCCATTCGTGTTTTACGGATCCGTAACATTCACGTCATAAAATCGACTCCTATAAAAACAGCTCGCCGAATCCGCCGAGACCCAAAACATATTACATTGTATTTAGCTCTGCTTTTTATTGTCCTTCGTATTACATTCACGTTCAAATCCGATAATTGACCATTTGTTCGTTTTTTATCGACTTCGAGGTACATATGCACGTATATAAATTGTATAGACTCGTATACAACCAATGTCGTTTTACGAGTACGGTAAGTGTTTTACAGTTCCGTGGTTTTTTGTGTTCATTCTAATTTTAGATATGTATATATTTATTTGCTCTTTGTTTTTGTCACAGTATTTATTTTTCCTTATTGTTTATTTATTTGTTAAGTTCCTATTTGATAGGTGTTATAGTCGTTGTTTTAGATTAGGCGTCCGATTTAATTAGTCTGACAAGACAGAGAATAATATAATTCGTAAATTCACATTGAGTAAAGCACAATATGTTCAATTGTTGTTTTAATATTTAATATGTTATGTCGTGTTAATAATACAAAAGTAAAATGAATACATAAGCAAGGTTGTGCTCTTGGCGCATATATAAGTATGAAAAGATCAGTTTCTACATGAAACAAATCGCTCAGTGGTGGAAAATATTACTAATATGTGGTATTTTCCCACAAACGCTAATGATATGTGGTTGAGGTGTAATACTGACAGGTTATGTTCCCATTATATCATTCCTTAGCGGTTAAACGCGCAAACGATTAAATTGTTTTAATCGTATGTTTCTAGCGCTAGCATCTGGTATATATATTTTGATATTTTATGATTAATGTTATTTTTCAATTTACAGAGTAGTTGCACATTATTTTCGTAATAAATATAAATAATTCGTATCATTTATATTTTTAAGTAACAGTAATAATAAAAGTCTATCTAGTATATAACTCTTGACATTTTAATAATTTAAATCACATTTAACGTCTATTATTGGTAGAATAGTTTCATTATGCTTACGGATAAACAATATTAATCAAGTCGTTGACGATTGAAGTCTGAATATATAATTAATTTTCGCGTGCCGCAACGGATATGCACTATGACACGGCGGTTGCATTCATTACCATATTATTAGTCTATTAAGGGTTGTAAATCATCATATTCATCCTTTTCCATACACCAATTGGCGTATAAACTACTATAATTATACGAAACATTCGCAATTAACCCACCAAAATCACCAAATAGCTAGTAGGTATCAGTAAGTGTTCTTTAGGTTTTAATATTTCCAAGCTCAATGTTTATTGCCGCATAAAACTTTTCACATGGGTGTGCCTAATGTTTCGACGTTGGGTAATAAAACTATTTTTCTGTATTAATATTAAAAGTGCCGGCAACGGAGATATAAACAACTTTGTATACTGTGGTTCGTTCGGTAATTTCCGCCGCGATCCGAAAACGTCCGAACAACTTTATTTTGCTAGTCGAAACTGTAGCTGCGTAGCGCTTCAGTCGTCCCGTAGCGCCCGTAGCGATTGCGCGCCTACGCTTCCTACGAGGACTCGATTCAATAACTCGTTGCTTGATTCAGACACAGCGGACTGTGTCTTTGAATAATACTGATATTGTTCGTTAATTACAACAATACTGATTTTGGTGCAAGGACATTTGCAAAGTTACTGTTGTGGTTGGATTAATTGTAACAGGTAAGACATATATTTAACATAATATGTATCTAATAATTAACTTAAGGTTATTTAAATTTTTATATATTACGTCATATTTATTTAAAATGTGATTTTTAGAAATGACGGTTTTCTATTTAGTGTAAAATTATTTTTGACGAAATTATGGTACCCAAGTTTTAGATGTTGCCTAAAATGTAAGCTATTATAACGAATATTTATACAAAAGTAATAAATATGATAAATGCGAATATTGACTTCAATATTTTTTTAGTGTCTCTGATATATGTTAAACGTGATGTAGTCGGCTTAATCCATTGATTTTCTTTGACCTGTCTTAAAATAGCATTTGATATTTTTGATGTAGAAAGCCTAGAAATTTCTACAAAATTTTCTTGACTATTTGCTTGAGTGTGGACCTTATATTACGAGTATGTATAACGAGTTGCATCGCTAATAAACGTCATTACTAATGCAATGGTTCTAAAACAATCTATTTTATATTATTGAACTTCATTTGATTAAATGTATTCTTATATTAGTATGTATCTTAGCCAGTTTTTTGTACTCGTATTAAGCCTTGTTTGTGATACTGACATTTATATATAATTATTTATCTCTTTCTATTGTTAAAATGACATGAAGATTTAATGGCGTTTGATGTACGAGTGAATGAATGGAAATAATTTATTTTAAGTGATCGGTATTTTTAACGTAACATTCCGCCTGTATCTTTACAATGGGATAGGCAGAGAAGCGTAAAACACTAAACTAAATTGAACTAAAAGTATAAGATATTTATAAGAATTAAAAAAAGTCAAATAATAGTATATATTTCTCAAATATTGTATCAAATAATAGAAAGTTATTTGCGTGTCGGAGCATCAGACTTCTTTGTGAGTAATTGGGCCACTTGCCTATTTTCATTAAGGCCTGTTTATATAAAAGGAATGATATAGTAATTTTTATTCCTTATAGAAGTGTATATTAAAAAGCGTATCATAAGTAACTGTGGACTGCCTCGTTGGTCGAATGATTGCAAGTGCAACTGCCGATTGAGAGGTCCTGGGTTCAAATCCCGTGTCGGGTACTATTGGATTTTTATAATTTAGAATTTCTAGTAGTGGCCCGAAGTCTGAATCTGTGACCGGTGTATGGCAATAGGCTCATCACCTATTCCATGGGACGTAAACGTAACTGATGAAGCGTGGGAGTGTACTATCCTACTCTGCCTATTCCATCAAGAACCACAGGCGTGATGTTAAATTTATAAGCAACAAAATACGTATGGATGTGTGGTCTGACCTCGAGGACATATTCTACGTCGCGAGTGCTTGAGTTAATTAATTAGGCATTTGCTTCCGACGCCAGATGTGACGCTACCCACGCGGGCTCGCGACACAACAGTTACCTGAGTAATGTGCACATCAATGTGGTATAATATTATGTATGAAATAAGTTGTCTTTGTTATTGATATCCTTAGTTATTTAAGCTAGCTACAAATGAATTGTTAGCTTTTTCCGAGTTCCCCGATTGTAAATTACTTTTAAAGGTTATTTTTAGGTAAATTAACATATACGTGTTTATTATCAAAAAAGTGGGGGGAGGGGCGGATGGATAATAATTGTTTTTTTAATATAGTAAAAACTAATCATAGATACCTTTTTTAAAGCTTTTTGACTTCATGTAAGTAAGTCTTCAATCAAGTAAGCGGCTATTTCCTTATATTTCGGAATTGAAAAAAGTCCTTTTAATGAAAGTATCAAAGGTTTTCTTATTTAACGAATTTAAACAATTTACATGATATTAATAACTAAAAGTACTTAATTAAACATTATTAATTTCTCCCTTAACTCGTCAATGGAACAACGTCTGTTTGATACGAAAGGGTCCTTCAAGCGTGTTGAATAGGATGCACAGTACATTTAGTAAACCACATAGAGCTTATTGTCGCAGCCTTAAGGGACACATCCGGCGGCTCTGGTTGTGCTCGGTTTAATTAATTAGCCCTTTGATACTGACGGCGCCAGATGTAGAGCTTCTCACAATACTGAGATTTTCATTTTATTCATTTTTACGCCTTATGTACATGTCATTGCAGACGAGTTTTCGTTGCATTGAATTATACTGTTATCCATATACCTAATATCTTTAGAGGGAGCTGCGGTTGATTTAAAAGAAGCCGTCGCTCCTGCTAGAGTTTCACCATGCGCTGTGTTTCGAAGTATTCTTCATGCTGCTAAGCCAGAGCGGATCGGTAAACATTCGTATCAGGGATCAACATGTGTTGTGGTGTTTTTGTAAACTAATTTAAATACTTCGTTCTGGACTAGTTGCTGCGATTTTTACGGTGATTAAATAAACTTGAATGTTAGACTTATTTTAGGAATCCGTACATGCACGGCGATACAATATGTTACTTGCGCATGTATATTGATTACAAATCCAGATAATAGTGGTTACTACTCTAACCTGTAACTGACCCATAATTATTTTAATATTTTGACGCCACTGAGGCACGTTGCGTGTACGGTGACTCATTAGAACTCCTTATCTCAATAATATATGATCATGAGTGGAATATTATATAAACTGAAATCTACTGAATACACAAATACATATAAGCCTGTTTAGACTTTTATATCCACGTCACGGATCAATTATCAATTAAATGTGTAAATAAATTTGAGATAGTTAACTCGAACTAGTATAACCCTTACGTCGTTTAAAGGGTGATTGCTGATCATTATATACATAATTGGTATATTCACACGTAAAACTATTATATAAATTCAAATGAAGGACATTTATTGTTCTAAATAACTCCGAGCGGAGCTACAAGCTTTGAATTAAATTTAATTGGTAAACTCTAGGTGGAAATTTTCTTCGATTTCTTTTAGTGTTATATAGTAAAATATGGAATATGGTTTAGAGAACTCAATTTCAATTACTTGTACTACATATTTCAATAATTTATTATCCTTTCAAATCGCGCAAAACATGTGACACAATTAGCATATTGGTTGCGGTCACGAAAGAAATCACGAGCTGCATAATTAGTTCGTAGCAACGCTTGGAGTAATTAATGAAGCCTTTGCTATGAACGGCGACAGAAGCCTATAAAAAGTTGGTAATATTCCAGGCCGTATTTTTAGCGGCTGTAATTTTATAGCGATATAGTACATCACGTAACATCATGCCGGTAATTCTTGAAGAGGTAGACAAAGGAAGTACACCCAAGTTGTACCAGTTACGATAACGTCCAATTATGGTGTGGTGATGATAGAAAGAAAGAAAGAAAGCTTTATTCATAAGCATGATAGTGATATATGTAGTGTAGAATAAATTAAGATATTTTATTATAAAGAAATTGGCATAGAGACGACGAGTATGAAAGTAGATCTTGAATGAGCAATTTACTGGAATTAGGAATATCGGCCTAAGTTCATTGTTGTGCTGAATTCTTTTGGTCAAATGATGTCTTCGGACTAAAAATATGATAAGATTCAGTGGAATAAAATCCTCTTTGTGTAATGATCGTGAAAATAAACTATTAGGTAACGTTGGGGAAGTTCAGTCGGAAATACAAACAAAATTAAGGATGTAGATTCAATCGAAACTTTGAAACTGCTATGCACTGGCTGGGGCGAATACACGCTCTTTCCAAATTAGTTTTCGCAGAAAATGAAGTTTTACTTGCGGTGGTTGTCGAAGCTTTAGCCAAGTTTTTACGAAGACTTGTCAGTGAAATTGGATTCCTATTGCACGTAATGTGAAATGTTGATTGATTTCTTAATAAGTTTTCACTGTAAGTTTATCTTAATATACAAAACAAATATTGGTTTTAAACATTATTTCACGCCTGTAATCCCCGAAGGGGTAGGTAGAGGAGTGTAGTACACTAAAACGTTACATCATAAATGGTTAAATATAAGAAGTGTTAAACTCAATTGTGGGCAATATACGCATTTAATATGTACTTCTTACGTCTTAAGATAATGAATAAACAATATTTAAGATAATATTTCTTATAGATACAACCAACCAAGCACAAAGTATATGTGTGTAAAAGAATTAGTTAAAACGATGGTACGACTTTATATATTACATACATATTTGCATGACAAAATAACAGGCGTAGTACTAAAATTGAAAACATTAATTCAGCCGCCGCGCTGACGTGGCGACGCGTCGATGAGAGTGAATAGGGGAAAACTGGAAAAACCCCCGATCTAATATAACTACACCCATACATGCATTACTAATGAAATGGTTTTTATGGGTTTTTAGGCACTTGTAGGGCCCTTAATATGCCTCGGAACTGGGGTTGGTCACTGCAAAGTGCCTTACTAAAGTGTTTGTAAAATAATTAGTTTTTAGAATTTTAACGCGAAATATTAGGATTAATGTCAAAATTCTAATGGCTGCTGGTTAATAAAATGTATCGAGTCTCCTAAACGGTGTAATAAGGGATAAATATATGTACCTTGTTCGTATATTTTACTAACGCTTAAATCATTTGTGATATATTTGAATGTGAAGTGAATAATGTGCAAATCATTATATAAAATTAATCATAGAATGAATCAGTGGTATTAGTAAATTCGGTATTAATTTTACCATTCTTTTTTATGGTGAGATATTTGCATGATTTCAAAGACAATATGAATCCCGCGCCATCAATTCAGGTCATCGAACGCACGTGGCGACGCGCCGCCGAGGGTGAACAGGGGAAGCTTGGAATACCCTCAACGGGTTAAGGGACATTAGTGAGGGGGAAAAGTATGAAGATAGATATAAAATGTATATATTACAGATATGGGCTCTTTATCACGTTTCTCTACATGTACTCGTAGTATTGGAAGTGTATAATATTCGCAAATCAAAGGAAACGCGGTGCACAATACCATAAATGTCACAAATACAAGAAAAAGAGAAGAACTCATATACTTATATAATTTGCGAGTGAAATACACACTCACTTATTAAATACGAGTACAACAGTTTTTACGTGAAACGTTTTACTTCACACAATACACAAAAGTTTTTACGTAAAATTAAGAACCAAAAAAAAACTTTTTTATGTTAGACCTTAATTTTTTTTGTAGGGAATAGTCGCAGTCATTATAAATTTACAAAAGGCACTATAATATTTAAAAATTACAAAGTCGATTATACGTTTGTCTAAAGAGTTTCCGGTATTTTAGTTGGATTAACGTGAATTCTATGAAACTTTTAATCATGAATTATATGTCCATATGAATGTACATACATATGTATATACTCTTTTGGTACTATCTGTAATACTCTTGTAGTTTAACCTAAGTCATTCGCTTCACCCTAAATTACATCCGTTTCTTCTACCGCTTCTATCACTGATTGTTCCTCGTTTGCGGTCAAATAAGTCTCCGAAACTCCCGCATTAATTCAGGACGCAGAACGCACGTGATGATGCGTAAAGGGAAAATGGGGTGGATGCGTAAACACTCGACGGCTACAGCAAAACAAATAGGGGGAGGATGGCAGACAACCGCACGCGCCTGAACCGAAAAGGTTCATGAATACTTATACACATAAATGTACATATAAACCATAAGCTGTCCCATGTACTCATTATCGGACTTAAGCCTTACCCGAACATTCCAAATTTTCATTCTCTGATTTTCAAGCTATTAGCTTTTTTACCAGTTTTTTCATCTGACCTACGAAGTCTGAGCCTAGTTACATCACGTAAATATTTCAGGTAGTGTTTGTAAAGAGTAATAATTTAAGTATTCTTTTAAACGAAGCCTTCAAGTTGTGGAATCATTAACGACGTTTCGAGAGACTAATTAAATAATAGATACAAGCTAATACGCTTAATTGTACATACTCGTAAGTATAATATATGAAAATAATGTTTATAAGTCATTTGCACGGTAATATGACTTTTTGTATATTCTCCACATATGTATCTTTACTCATTTTTGAATACAATGGCCACGCGGACCCAGCTTAGCATTAATCATTATGGTGATCCCTTAATCCAAATCGGATCCACAACTGTAGCTGAAGCAAAGACAAAACAATGCCTTCGGGTAAAGATCTAAATCTTGAAGGCTTTTGTTATTAAGGCCACTTGAATAGAGGTCCGTGAGATAATAAATTTCAAGCACAATAGAGCAGGAGTATGTAGTTGACTCTATCTGAATTCACTGAAAATTAAATCACAGCTAAAATGATTTTTGGCCTTCATAAATTTTCTCATTTTGTGTACTAGACAGTTCCAGGCCTTTTCTAGATTAATGTCTAATTACTTTGCCATATTAATTTCAATGTGCAATATTTTTCAAAAAAAATTCTATGTATATACTCAATGTACCTATACAATATTTAAAATTCATTTCAATAAGCAGCAAACGATATTGTAATAAAATAGCATCTTAGTTTATAGGTAGATAAGGAAAATATGTGTTTTTCTATAAAATACAAATACTTACGAACGTTTACTAACAGCAGATTATATGATATTTAGTGAATACTTATAATCCAAGTTCTTATCTGGCCAACTAGTATTTTTTCTCTTCTAAGTAAAACAAGAGAATTTAAAATACAATTGTATATGACACTTTGTTTCAGTATCAATGAAATTGAAGTAACTTTTCATTCTGCGTCCTGTTTAGCATAATCATTACAATACGGGTCGGCGCAGAAGGATCTGAATATGATTAGCGGCCGGGCTGCGCTGGGATATTTGAATGATAAATCTACTTATCTGTTCTTAGTGTTGGGGTATCGGTGTCGCTGTATTAGGGTCTATTTGCGCTTGTGTGGGTGGCTTAAGCTTAAATTTATTCTCAGTATACGTACAGATATCTATATATTGCAATAACATTATCCTTCAATAGATACGAGTGTAAATACGTTGTGACTTAAATAAACATTTGTCTGAAGTACAAAATTTTACAAACATAATGACATAATGATGCGTAAATGCCGTAACAAACATTTAAGACTGGTACTGAAGAATGTATTTATTGCTACCTCATTAGTTAAGTATAAAGCTCATTAACTATTAAGATTAGGAGTTATTAATATAATAGAACAGTTTTTACTCTTCTGTTTTTCAAGTAATTTCATGTTTAATAAATCTGTATTAAATATCTAAATAATAATCTCATCAAATTCGCGGGCGTAAATTCATTAGTTTTAAACTGCGTCTACTTTAAACATCTTGTTCTTGTTAGATCTTCTTGTTCTAGTGTTAGTCAGTATGTTAGTTGTTAGTTAGTCTAAGTGCGGAAACAATTATGAGAGCAGTGAAATGCTTTAAGTCCGTAAGTCCTGGGGCGTTGGAATTAAGAATTTGTTGCTGAACCTCGAGAGCATCACAAGCTAAAGAGCTTATATTGTTAGACCTGTTGCTAATTCCTTGTTCCAGCGTGTACTCGTCTAGTTGTTATTGAGTTTCCTGTTATAATGGAAAATTTTAATTGATTAGGTAATAAGATGTAGGCGAACAATTGATTTCTTAAAGTTTATTACTTAAATATGGGATTTGTTTTAAGCCATAACATCACGCCTTTAATCCCCAAAGGGGTAGGCAGAGGAGTGTAGCACACTCCCACGTTTCACCAGTTACGTTTAAGTCCCATGGAATAGGAGTCACTACTAGAAATTCTAAATGAGAAAAATCCAATAGCACCCGACCCGGAATTTGAACCCAGGAACTTGCAACCGCTCGACCAACGAGGCAATCGGATTTGTTTTTACTTACGTATATTCTGTTTATACATATAATTATTCTATAAAATAACCCAAGTTATATTCCTCGAATAACAATATATAATCCAAGTCTTAATTTCATGTAGGCATATACATAAGTAATCCTCTTAATTTTCAAAATATTATAAGCTTTTTCTTAAAAGCATATTATTATAATTTGAATACACGATTTTTTAAGACATTATTAAACAATTTTATGAAATAAGTCGTACAGTTTTATCGCGGCATACTAAAAATGGTTGCTTCGATAAAGGCACAGGAAAAAAATATTTATAAAAGAGAACCGGAAGATTTTGTTATTGTTATTCACGTAAATTTTATATTTTTATAAAAATATTAATCAACATACAAAATAATAAATAACAATGTTTTATTCAAATTAAATCTAAGCAGAGACAAATTTTAACAAAGCGGTTGCGGTTCTAAAATGGAATGTTCATATCCTCTTTATGTTAGATTTCCATTTGCATTAGCACGTTGCTTACCCTTGATGTGTTTGTTAAAAAACTTCACACGCACGTTGGGGATGATCTGAATATATTTAATGTTTTTCAAGCAATTACGGCCCCATATGTTTTACCCATATGTTAATTCAGTAGCCTAAACGCGTCTAATTTTAACATTGACCGCAAACATTTTCCATTGGTTTCACATGTTCGTATGTGACATTTTATCACGTTTGACGATAATTTCCGTTTTGTTTGTTTCAGTTACAGATAATTAAATTATTCTATAATTTTGGCTTAATTTAAAAAACATTATTATCAATTTTCAATGCGTAATTACTTATAATATACACAGTATTTGTCTACGTTAATTATCACTAGTATAGAGGAATCAGTTGGTAGAAATGTCTCCGATAATTTCTGTTTAAAGTGCTCAGACTAAAATTAACAGGTACCTCTTGGTACAAAACGATCTCCAGTACTCAACGTGCCTGCGAGAACGTTCTCGAAAAGTCGAACAACAGATTATTCAATCATAATACGTAGATATCAGGTATCGTTACTAGAGGTTATTCCGTAATTGTCTATATAATGGTGGTCTAGCCTGTTGACATTAGCAGCGTGGCACTGTAGATTTATGTGTCTGCATAATATATATTCAAAATACTAAAATAAAGTTACGGTGCGCACGCGTCATTTCGTGGCCGTACATGTTGTAATCTTTCACTACGCACATAAACACACAAGCATAATATACATTGTATGCATATATACGTGTGTCTGTTTGAGATAAAACGCCAGTTCCCCGCTTCATTATCACAAAACAGCTACAAAAGTTAATACCGCTCTAAACTAAAATCGTTTACGGACGGCGGGCGGAGCGGTCCGTTAGTTAAACAGAAAGCGCAATCAGAGACTTCCGGTCGATGCCGTTACATTACAGCTCTGCAGAGCTGTAACTGATGTTATTTTCGCTTTTTATAGAATAAAACTCTCCACGCATCCTATACATGATACTGGAATATTGGAATGTGTACCAATTGGTATTCACGATTTTATAAATGTATTGTCTACGTATTTGAAGATGAACTATTTCTTCTTTAATAAACAAGTTATTCAACTAATGAACTACAAATATACTCGTTGTGTTCAAATCATTGCAAGGCATTTGTTAAATCAAGCGATTATGTCTAAATATACAGTATGATGGATATTCTTCTTTCAAACTAAGGATCTTTGTTTACAAGATAAATACATATGTACATTATGTAATCAAGCGTTGACGCTTATTAGATTTCTTAGTATTCGACATTCTTTTGTTTCACTAAGAATGTTCATATTTGAAACTATTGGTCTATTTTCAACATGTCTCATATTCAATTAGTTACTAATAAATTCTCGTAACTATTGATTTTGTATATTTTTTTCAGATCAAACCTTTATTTGCACCGTTATTAATAATTTTTATTGATTCTGTAATACCCATTTGAGCTATGCATAACAAAAGGATTGTTATAATTTCATATTTCTGAAATGTAACTACCGAAATCATTTATTACGAGTATTTAAGATTATAAGGAGGCTTACTTTGAAAAGGATACTGCTTTGTGTTAGAAGAGTATTTAAAATTTCTCAAGTCTCCCAATTCTCGAGTACTCAAAAATAAAACAACGGCTGACAATTGCTGATATCGGTCGAACTGAAGTTTCAGCTATTATTAATATAATACTCGTATATAGGCGTTAAATAATTAATAAAATATGTTTGTCGAAAGCAATATTGATGTAGATTTTTAAGCTACAAAATTGAAATAGTACTTACTATCTTCGTATATTTTCTGTTTTAAAAAACACGATTTTCTCATAAATTCTGGAAGAGTCGTTAAATCGATGATATAGTGTGATATGAAATGAAACTAATAAATCTTGTTTATAACCAAAATGCTATAGCTGAGCTGCCGCATTCGGTTGACTTTGCTGGTCGCTGAAAATTTTACGTCCTATATATTACTTATTGGATATTTGATAGATGTGCGAATTCTAGCCATCACTCACAGAAATAACCAAACATATATTTAGACATACGACGCTTTTATTTATTCGTTTACAATATATACAACAGTCCAGTGTTTTAACCACTAATATAGTTCCATATAAAGACCCATTTAGCATTCCTGAAGACAATATGCTGCGCAATAAATGCAAATCAAAACTACCTTTAAAGAAATTGTATTGTTGTATAAATAATAGTCACGAGAAATACAATAGTCTGATAATCCACCAAAGTCCGTTGCTTGCGATTATAAATATAATAAATATATGTACTTATGATGTAGCAAATGTACAATGCCGCCTGTAATTCCCGAAGAGGAAGACAGAGGATTATAGTACACTACCACGTTGTACTAATTACGTTTACGTCCCATTATGGAGTAGTTGATGAGCTTATTATATCGTTACAGCTCATAGCTTAAAATTACTTTTATTTCACTCGCTCCTCACGTGTTAGAAGGGAGTTAATAAAACGAAATAGTTTTGTATATAAGAATGGTAATATAGAGGTCGTTCATTTTGAACGCCAAACGCATGTGTCGTATTCTTCGCGCCATATTATGCTACTCCCATTATCCTAAATGTTTTGGTTGCCGCGCTTATAATATCCCACAACTGGGCATGGTGGGTTTGTATTACGAAAATAGTTTGGTGCAAATTGCCCTTTATTTGGATTCCATTACAGTGATCTTCACGCCAACTTTCTTAAGGGGTAGGTAGAGAGTACGGAGTAACAAATACTTACAGAAATTCAGCGGTAAGTCTGCGAGGATAGCCTTGCAGACCTGGCGCCCTTCTTCCACATTCATAACTCTCTTCATACAAAAGATATATTATACAAACAAATATAGAAAAAATAAATGAAAATAAATAACAAATAATCTGATATAATCTTATCAGCAGTTACACGATCAAATAATGGGTACCCACTGTAATTTCCGAAATATATTTCTTGGAAACCATATTAACCAAAAGTATAAATAAGTCATGATGATCGATAAAACTCGCGTGATATATGACAAGTTAGTGGAACAAAAACCCGATTGTAATGCAGAAGCCATTTGTCTGCGGCCGCCAACCGCAGGCGGCGCGCCGCCCACCGAAGGGACGCACTAAGGTGTATTCATAATGCTTCACAATTTGCAATTTTTTGAAAGAATTCCACTAGAATTTGCGGAAAATATGTCCTCCGAGTGGCAAACATTAAAATATACTTCAATTATATTAAATTTATTTAGCAATTTGACATGTGTATTATGTGGCGCACATCGTACATGTTTATTTATTGATAATTAATTATCTAATTGCGAATCCTCTGTGCAGATTTCCTTTATAATTATTAAATAAAGGATAATATTGTTTCACGTTCTTATGCTTGAAAATTAATATGAATATACTGTCCGTTCAAGATAGAATCATCGGTATGCGCTACATTGCCTGCGCTGGTTTCCTTTCCTTCCAGCTATGAAATGAATACATTTATACTTCATATTTTCTCGTATATTATTTTTTTGATGAATAGACGCGTAGTGTAAGAAAAAGTAACGCAGAGGCCATTTATTTTGAATGCCGGCCACAGGCGGTGTCATCCCGCCCACTTGGCGCAGAACACAATGTCTCGTACCCTACTTAATCAAAAACTACGCAATTTGCAATTTGTGAGTAGTAATATATTTTAAAAGTATTATAATGTATATTATAAGGTTCTCATTTTAGATAACTGCGATTGTTTCTTTTGTAATATTAATTATCACACCTCTTAAATACCCACAGCCCTCTTCATTTTTTTTTAAATTATACAAATCAACTTCATAATCTCAGAGGATATAAATCGAAGCAAATTTAATTGAAACAAAATATAAAGTTGAGTTACCTTTTCTCATAATAAATAGAAGGTATCAGAAACTTAGAAAGCCTTTAAACTTTCGACGGATTGTAGAAATGAAACCCGGCGAACTTCTCACAAAGGTGCGGGTCTCCTTTCGTTGGCAAGACTTTTCAATAATTAAATTTTGTACAATTCCGCTAAAACTTTTCGGACCTCTTGTGATTCGTGCTCAAACTGAAGTAACAACAACTAATTAGAGCTGTCATCGCATTGTTTGTCAGCTATCCGCCGCCGGCTCTTTAACAAATTTGCTCATTTATTTGAATACAGAAAGATATAATAACTATGTAGTACAGCTATGTATGTGTGATGTACAGATAACGTCCAGTTATGTTCCAGAGGACGATAGAATTTCCTTCGAAAAGTACATGTCTTCACCGTATTTATTCAGCGTTTGCGACATGACGCAAATAAAATGCGACAGCTTTTGTGTACATTTTCATTTCCATATTTCTGTTTCTCGCTTTGAGACGACACGATTGTTCTAAATTTTTGGTGAAGTTAAGATCAGTCTACATTTCAATCTATTTGAAAGCAATTCTGTAGTGGAAAGAATAATGTTTTCTAAATAAAAACTATTAAGGAGATTGTATTGCGTATTGTTTGCAACAAGCAGTAAAGCAAATTTCATTCTCTGGATTCACTTTGGCAGCATTCTTCCATGGAAGATTTATGGTAGCGACCGTGACTTGCACTAACATAGTTCTAGGAAATATAAAAGCTTTTATTTTCTTGGGCTAAAGTAGTCAATGGAACAATAGAAGTCTAAATCACTGAACTGTCAGGAATTCGTTACAGTTACTATACAGGTCGTCTTGAAGGCTTGGAAATTGTTTCTCGGAACTATTGTCTCTTGTATTTATTTTCAATCGCTTCACACCAAGTGAATTTACAATTCACTTTTAATATATTAATAATAGTAAATTAGGTTATTATACAGATGTATGGGAGCAGCACATGACACTAACAATATAATTTGAAAGATATTTTTTAACATATAATCTTATGTCTGTTTCTTTGTTATGTCTACCTGATAATATTGCTACATTCCTTAAACATTAATCAAGATTACTCTAAATACTTTCAAAACGCAGCAAACAATAACATACTAAGAAAAAAGGTCAAACCCAATCAATTTAAATAATTGGCACGTTATCGCTATGTCTATATCGACACTATTTTTGTTGGCGATTGCTGGTGAACTACGAATAGCACAATCAATTCCGTTGTTGGCAAAAGCAACCGAACAAATTCAATTTTGCATTCGATTCTCCAGTTCGACGATCATTTTATCAAGTTCAATCTAACTGCAGTCATAACAAAAAAAATTTTTATTGTTGCAGGTCCAATGGGTGAAGATGAAATTTATGAAGAGGAAAAAGAATTTTAATTCAAATAGATAAACGCTATAACAGAAATGCTTTAAGTCGCGTATTTAGAGTAAATATAACTAGCAGATGTAAAAGCATAAAATATGGGGCTTAAACTAGTATACGTGTTAACGGCAGTATTAGCACTACATATAATTGGTGCAACTCGACCAACGTGTCCAACTTACCCTAACTGCGTTTGCGGTGGCACGTTCGCAGTTGAACTGAATTGCGACATCGACGGTGAGTGCACTTAAATGATCACGTTTCTATGTCACTGTTGTTTTACTGTCAGCCAAAAATTGTCAGAGTAAAACGTAAATGGCTGATATTTTTGGCCACTCTTCCATTTTGTTAATCAGCCGTACCTCACGGTTGTTTTTTTTATATTTCAACTGAAAATCTCCTATTGTGTTAATAGCAATTAAAAAGAGTTTTTATTTCAGGTCGAACAGTGAAAATAAATTTGTTACCAAATACCTACATCAACATTAAATGTGAAAATGTTACAAGTTTAGACTATAGTAAGCTACCCAAATGTGCCAATCAAATGAACACATTCAAATCGGTCAGTTTCAAAGACTGTCCTTTGCCATCGTCGTCATTCAAAGACGTATTGGCTCAAATTGGAGTGACAAAAACTATGTCGCTAATATTTCAAAATGCAAAGAACTTATCAGGGTACTTCAATAGAAAACATTTCTCAGGATTACAAGACTTAACAAAATTACTTCTATCAGTCAACGGTATCACACATTTACCGGATAATCTCTTTACGGATATTAACAATCTAACTTGGCTGAACATTCGGTGTAACAGCATTAACCTTTCCGAAGAGTTATTCAAGCCACTAGAGAAACTAGAAACTTTAGAGATCAGTCACAACCACTTGACTAATATGTCTTCTAACTTATTCGCTCATTTATCGTTCCTGAGAAAACTATCTCTGTGGCAGAGCAACGTGACCTGGTTCTCGAAAGACTTTTTCACTGGTGTAGATGTCCTGGAAGAATTAGATTTGAGCTCCAATGGTCTTAATGAACTTCCACCGTTAATTTTCAAGCCATTGAGAAAACTAAAGAAACTGACACTATTTTCGAATAAATTCTCATCGCTCCCACAAAATTTACTTACAGACAATGTTAATTTGGAAACCGTTATAATTTTAAACAACGATGTAAAAATAACACAACTTCCGAAACATCTATTCGGAAGCTTGCCAAATTTGAAACAAGTATATATTCAAAGATGTGGATTAGAAGAAGTACCCTATGATATATTTGTGAATTCTCCATTAATTACGAACATATCATTAGCTTACAACGATATTGTGAAGCTACCGGAATCTACATTTAATGATCAAATAAACTTACTAGAACTGGATTTGAGTCACAATAATTTGAAAAGTTTGGAGCCCAAATTATTTTCATCGTTAGTAAGACTTGAAAAGCTAAATTTGTGTTACAACTCTATAGAAGAAATTTCTGGGTAAGTTAAAATATATTCCTTTCTCAATATAACTTAACGAAGGTCACGTTTCTTAGGTATTTTATTAATAACTTTGTTTCAGCTCTACATTTTCATCGCTCCTTAGTTTAATATATTTGAACATGGAAAATAATAAGCTAAGAGTAATATCTTCATACTTATTCAGTAATAATAAGCAAAAGATGTCAATTTCCTTGGCTTACAACAAACTCGATTTTGAGAGCAAACAACTTGAAAATAATTCTTGGACAGTGAAAAGTGTTTCTCCTTTTGCACATACGTACAATTTGAAGCTGCTTAATTTAAGTCACAATGAATTCAAAAAATCTTTCGTCGACTGGTGGATCAATGGACACGATTCTTTAGATATCAGTTACAACTCTATACAACATTTGTGGGTACGTATAACGTTCATCATCACGTTGCATCATATGTAATTTAAGTTTAATTAGTTTGAGTTGTAATTAATTTAAAAGCATCATAAATTATTTTTTCATTTCATTGTAGACCTACAGTGATGCGACTACACTGATGATAATTCCCAAGTATGACTTTGAGGCACTATTGAAGAAACCAATAAAAAAGGCGTGGATTTCAAACAATGCGCTCGAATGTGACTGTAAAAACGATCGTTTCATAGACTACCTTCAGGAACATTCAAAAACCAAGGTATGTTGAAATAAGACCATTATTATTTTCAATAAACTTCTTTCAAATAAAAAGTAATGGTATATTTTGATGTTTACAGATCATGGACGAGAAGTCGTTGCAATGCCCGCTATGGATTATAGAGGCTTGTTATTTAAGATTTATTATTTTTATGGCACTTCTCATGTTATCAGTTACCCTTTCAACGTGCACGCTGTTAGTCTATTTCATTTTTAGAAAGAAAATTAACTTGGAAATAAAGGCGCGATATCAGATGTACTACATGCATAATAGCGTTCTAAAGACTCCAAATAAGACTATTGTTGTGAAGTTCTCTGAAAAAGATGAAGAGTTCGTATTAAAAGAAATGTTGCCAGGTTTGAGAGTTTACGAAAATCTCATTGTTCAAATGAAACCTATAAACAAGCCCAGCAACAAAGGTTTTATCAAAAAAATCACCAGCAACACCCAGGAGACGGACATTGCTTTAGTTATATTTTCACCAAACTACTTAACGTCAGCTTACAGTCAGGTGAATATAAAGAAAATTCGTGGCGAAATGTTGAAGGCGAAAAATACAGTTTATGTCTTTACCGACATTGGACCAGAGAATTCTATATACGCTTTCTTGAAGGATCAGAGGGATCGTCGCTCAACAATTCTGTGGAGTGATCCGAACTTTTGGAACGCTCTGATACAGCTCATTGTATCAATTGCTTGTCAGAAATTTAAAAATACTAGTTACAGAACCGGAATTAGAGCTCTAAATGGATCCAAGCCTAAGTTATCTCCTAATGCAGCGTCTTTCCCGAAGCCATCTGACTGGGCGCACTTCTACGCTTTGGACACATTTGCACACAGTCAGGTTTAGTTACATCTTCATTTACTTTAGTGAGGTAAAGACTGACTTCTTCACCACGATCGACATTTTCACATTCCGTAGTTAAGACCACGATTACTTTTAATTAAAATGTAAGTAGCTAGCTATAAAAGAACTGTTATATGTTATAGATTTTCAAAGAGCTAATTGTGTAAAATTTTTACGAAAATTGTATTTTAGCGTATAAAATTTCTTGGATAAGTGATTAAAATTTATTGATTGTAACTACCGCTACCTAGTAGGTTTATCTATAAGCTATTCGTTGTTCTGTAGGTATACCTACGATTCTTTCATCTCAGCACCTACCGAACTTCAAAGAAGTAAATATTATATTAACAGCGCATAAAATAAATGTAATCAGTATTTAATCGATTATTTATGTTATGTAAGTGTAAATAGCATTACATTATTAAGTATTATTATGAAATACATTATGTTTCCAGGAAACGGCATATTGTTAAGAGTTGTAAACTACAGCTTAATAAAACGTATACTTTAACAGTGATACTTTGTTTTATTCGAATATTTGTATTTTTGTTCCTTTAATTAATATTATATCATCACACCAGGACCCTGACAGGGTAGGTAAAAAGCAGTGCCAGGTATCCCATCTTATAATTAAAGATCTGATTCTTGTTCCCCATTTATCACTTTGTTTCTCGAGCTCTAAGTTCTGATACTTTGGAGTTTCTTAAGCAAGGCTCTTTAATACAGTGTAAAGAGCAGAAGTTACCTTAAACTATAAATATCACAGCAAAGGGAATAAAAATATTATTCGTAGAATGTTAGAATGTTCGTTTTGCAGTTGCTTGTAACCTTTAATCCTAGTTATTTTCCTTCACACTAGTAAACTTATTTTTTAATGAGTCTTTAGAGTTTTATGTGAAAGCAAAAAATTTGTACGTCGTCTATACAACTATAGTATCAAAAAATCATTAATAATTTTCAATTCAACAACGTTAATGTTTACGCCATAATAGCGCCGCAAATCAGGATAAAACGTAATTAAAATGGACGACGCGTACCCAACAAACATCTCATTATGAGAAAAACATATAACAAAATCGTTATAACCTATAATTATACTGCGAGTGTGTTGTTCCGGATAATGGATTATACATATATTCTCAGTACATAACAAAGAAACTATTAATATCAATTATTGTTATCCTTTCTTGTGTATAAAGCTGATAGGAAGGTTGAAGTTACTATTAGAGTTAAATTAAGGAATCTTATAGAAAAGAACGTCGTTATAAGATATTAATAAATGAATTTACGATGTAACAACGAAACAGACATGTAGGTACTTAGCTAACTCTGAACTTTTAAATTAATCATGTACTTAATGAAATAAGATATTATCGTGTTAATGTTAATAATAAATAGCTGTATAGATTGCTATGTGAATATTTATAATGAACATAATTATCGGACGAGCGAGAAATGAGAGAGGGTCACATAAATTAATATTTATTTTCCGCTATGAGTCCGCCAGCGGTCGTCGGACGAGTGAGCCATAAATTAATTAGTTTTGCACACTTTTAATACGATTTACACGGTACCGTAATTATTTAACATGGCGATTTATGGGTAGCTCGATATCATATCGATTTAATAATGAGCTAAACTAACTTGCTCTCATTTTAACCCATTCTTGCAGCCGAAGGCTTCTTGCAGCTGAAAGCTTCTTGAAGATCGGTGGAAATACTATTAAACTTACCCGGTTATTAAATCTTTTGACTGAGAAGTATCATTTTACACTTGTATTTATCCAATCAGGTATTACCTGCACTAAGTGATAAAAACTTTCTTGGAAAAATTACGAGCCGGTCTCCGTATATCCATTTATTCTCCTTTAAACATATGATACAACATGTAATTGTGAATGAAGACTACGTGTTTGTAAGTAAACGTTACACAATATTCACAAATTTCCAACATTAATAATTTCAACAAATATATTTTGAAATACCCTTTTGTCAAATGTCGGCTTTAAATGTTTCCCAAAGATATCAAAATGTTTTGATGACAGAAGAAAAATTACCCGTACATTCACGAGACTGCTTGAAAATGAGTGACTATGGAACAATAGTTATTAATAAATATTTTAAGTAAACAATATGATCAACACATTTGTCATTCCACTGTTGGAACATAAGTCTCCTCTCATATTGAGAGGGTTAAGTTTTATTATTAAAGAATATAATGAGATTTTAATCATTTTTGGGTAATATTTGGACTTGGAAAGGATGTAGATAACATCCTTTGTAGATAAAATCCAACGACGTAGACAACAGACCAGGCATGTTGATATAATAATATTATGGACTGTCATGTGGACTGCATATTTCTTATTGTTTTAAAACAATGCACAGTTAGTGTAATCGTTCCCTTCATAAAATATACATGTTACTCTTATTTACTCCACACAAAATAGTTTCTAGAAAGTTATCCTGAAAGTTTGATCTTGTATTTCATTTTTGAAAATTGAAGTTTGAATGTTGTTTTAATAGTATTCATTTAGAATTTTGCTCTTATAAAAACGGAAATCGGCACATTGTCCTAATAGACGTACATATACGCCGAAATATATAGGTATATCGTTTTTATTAGCCTATAACCGTTCGCACCACTAAGCCAATATATTGTACAAATCACTAAGCTTGTATTATTTACTAGGGCATTCAATACACAGCTCAAATGTACATCAATTGAGCTATTCGTATTTAGATGCAGGCCCATGATGAAGGCTTGATAGACCCATGATCAGGCCACTGACCTCATGTAATATTCATGGGCACGACTGTACAGGCCCTCGATATATTTACTGATCGTGTCAACTGCGCATTCGAGTAATAATAATGATGTTGATGCTGATGTTTTAAAAATATTTTTAGTCAATATATATGTATAATAATGTAATATATTGTATTAATTACCAGTGTTAATTGCTTATCAATTAATAACTGAAATTCTTACAACTTTACAACAGAATTTTACTCCATACATTTGGAACACAAGTAAAATTTCATTTACAGAAATAAATAAATTTAAACATACCTAAATGAATATATCGTTAGAAACTAAAAGTACTAATTGTGGATTATACCTGTACCTACTGCAATGGATAATTATGTTTACTGTTCAACTGAGTTGTTGGTTGATTTGTCACGTGGTCAAACAAGTCCTGGGTGCAATTTCTGCGTCGGGTACTATTAGATCTTTCTAACTTAGATTTTATAGTAGTAATCCGGAATCTGACCTGTCCTAGTCCACGGCAGTAGGCTAACTACCTATTCCATCGTGGGACTTATAGGTTACTGGAGAAACGTGGTAGTTTACTACCCTCATCCGCCTACCCCTTCGGGAATTATGTGCATGCGTGATATTACGTTACGTTTTATATTTACTATTGACCATATTCATCCGTGTACGTTATATACAGCTATTATAGAAGCAATATGCTGTAAGTTGTCCGAAACGCCATGCTATAATGAAATACTTATAAAAATGTACTAGTACCATTTTCTCTTTGTAGGCGAATGTCTTGAAAATTATATTACCATTTTGCTCCGAAAAGGAAAGAAAAGAAAAGCTAATATATTTACTGGATTAGCCGTTCGCCAATATTGCGAACGTCTTTAACGTTTCTCCCCAAAACGAGGAACCTTGGGGTACAGCCAAATGAGAGTTTTATACGACGTGGTGTTTACTATGAAAGTGAGTTAGTGTAATTTACAAATTCAATATTAGGTTTATAGGCAATTATAATCGATTATAACGATTAATATAATCAATTATTTTCTATTAACTTAATATATTATGTATGTGTATGTTTTTAATGTGACATAATAAAGCTTAGGCAATGTTTTCAGAAATGGTCTATCTGAAACCACGTGTATAATCTTCTTATATATAAAATTCTCGTGTCACAATGTTAGTCTCCATACTCCTCCGAAACGGCTTGACCGATTCCT